>CBVK0101751640.1:0-14128 GCA_900067695.1 Picea abies | reverse complement strand
CAATTAGGGTTTGACCAATCCGCAAAAGGGGATTTGGTTAATTACAATGCCCGACATGATCAATCCACAAAAGGGGATTGATCTAATGAATAATAAATCAATAATAAATAGTGTACTCTTTGCAGTTACAATATTTCAACACAAGGAGACCCCCTAGTAGTAACCCATTTCCCGAGGGTGACCTACTTACTAGGATACCATGTCAACCACCAAGGTGAAATTAGGCAAAAGGTGAGAGCCAAAAAACTATGTATTCAAAGTATGATCCAGGATGAACTCATGAGCACTGCCAATGACCTCTCTATCAAAGAAAATTTCATTGATGTTAATTTGGAAAATAGATTACAAATTGCAAAGGAGGAAGTTAAGAAAGCCCAAAATAATGGTGAAAATAATTATGAGAATAATAATTTAGAATTGGATAGCAATGAATATTCCCAAAAATCCAAATTCGAAGTTGTACATACTTATGATGTAGTTCTTGGAAGCACATGGTTAAAATCCCTCGATTCTTTTAACATGAATTTTGGATAAAAAGTACATAGCATTTGAGCACCTAAACATGAAAATGATGTTGTAGGACATTAATTCATAACATTTTCCTCTCTCGACCAATTCAAATCAGAATCAACAACAAAAACAGAAAAAATTAAGAAATTTGAAAAAAACCTCACATAGAAAGATGATGAAATTTCTTCCCTAATGAATCACAGTCAACCTACTTGCACAAATCAAGAAGTTAAATAAAGAGAAGAAAACAACAAAGAAAAGATAGATCATAGAACGACTCGTTAAAAAAGAAACATTGATCAATAAATAAACAATCACCGATCCCGTGGAATTAGGGAAGTTCCCTGAGGTTAAAGTCCCAACCATGGATATGGAAACTATCACAGATGCAATTAAAGTAGAAAAATCGAGTGATGATTTACCTATAGTCAACAGGCCATAAATCAAAAACGAGACACATATTGAACCAATTATAGTAGAAGGTCCATCATTCACCATTGACGATCATGTATATTAGAAGGAAGTTCAACTATAAAACCCTATCATCACACAAATCATATATTCATCACACAAATCAAAATTCAATTCACATTTTGTAACATTGGAATGTCGATTCAACTTGTTTCCAAATGAATAACAATCATCACAATCGAAGAAGTCCTAATCAAATATTGCACCGTACAATGTTATAGAAAATCAAATTAGGGTGCACTAATCCTTTGACAATGCAATAATTAGGTTCAGCAATTTTAAGATCGTACCGTTTCGATTCTTCAATGGTGACAATATCTGGAACAGAGCATCAAGTGAAAGAATTACATGCAAGAATGAAGTCGTAGCCTTTTCCAAATTATGCTTTGAGGGCAAAGCATCTTAAAAGGGGAAGGAGGTGGTTAAATAGTGGGAGAAGAAAAATATTCCACTTTATGCCTTGGCATATGTCCTTATACCAAAACTTCATTCTACATCATGTCTGGAACATCCAACACCTAGTGGTTCAATCCATGCAAGGACAAACTGTGATAAGATCACTCCTGTCCAATGGTGAAACTTGTGGCAGTTCTGCCACACTCTACAATGTTCGATAGTGCGGGTGCTTTCACAGGTTCTGAACACTTCTTCTAGAGAGAGATGTTGGAGCACCTACAACTTCATCCGCAGCGTGAAGAGAAACAAGTTGAATGTTATTTAGCAGGAATCTTAGTTAATGTGCACTACAACTTGAAGTTGTCTGATTAGTGTGACAATTTAGAGGAGGATAATTTGGAGGATGGAGCAATCTTTTTGCTAATGATCGGGACATTGATCGTGTTGAGATGCCACCCCCATCCACTGCCATTGTCAACAAAACTCCAACAGCTTCAACTTCACAACCTCCATGGCCACATGGGGGTTGTGCATCTCATGGAGGTGCCCTTCCCAGTGTTCCTACTCATAGTCTTAGATTTTCACAGGAAATTAGAGCAAAAGTTGCTTGCAACAAGAGGAAAGAAAATTATAAAGTCGAATTGTTTCTCTTTATTCATGTCTTAACTTCTCATGGATTTTCGCTCAATTTCATGCTTTTAGTTTCTAATATCTATTTTGTAAATTGGGAACATGGCCTATTTTATAACTGTTAGATGGTTGATGTTATCTCTGTACTAAATGTTTTATGCTCTAATGATTAATATACTATGCATGACATTTCTATCTTCTTAATGATGTAGTATTTGTCTACATGCAGCACAAAAATCTATGCTTTTGTATTTTCTACAACAAATTTGGCATTTTGCATCGTTTTATATGCACTAAAATATTTAGAAATATATATGATATACGAAAAGCTCCCAGGACGCTTCTTTCGCAGGATCTTTTCGGAATTGGCTCCCACTCCCACTCCAGACTTTGCTACTGTCGAGCAACACTAGTCAATTTTTTCTCCAAAATCTTCCTTAAATTTCTGAGTTTAATCAAATAAAAAGCCTAAACAATAGCTTACTACTTAGCAGTTAAATCTTCCTTTAAGAGAATGTAACATTTACTTTGTATTGTTTCTTATTTCTTAACCAATATTTTTGTTCTATTATCAAAGTGCATTAGATAGTTACCCAAGAAAGTGACCTCTAAATTGAAATTGCACTTTTTAGTAGGAGATAGTAATATTCACTTTATATTAATTCTTAACCAAAATCTTTATTCTACCATTAGAGTGCATTAGATAGTTACCAAAGAAAGAGACCCCGAAATTGAAAGTACAATTAGTTGTTGGAGGTAGTATATCAATAACTAAAGGATATCTAATTGCATACAAGGATAAGGCCATGATATGCCATAGCAGCTGAGTACCTCTCTGGAAATTGGAAAACAATCCCAACCTTTGAAGCCGATAATGTTTCTGGAGATTGATTCAGTTGTCCATCTAGGCCAGTCTTTTGAATATAGATTGATCCCTCTGTTGGTTTTGCTAAGCCACCAAGAACCTAAAGACATCAAGTGCACGATAGCTTACACCTTGTAATTTTTTCTAGATCAATTGCAACTACAGTACAAGTTATTTAAACATTTTAGATACAAAATATGCAAGGTTCTTTGAAAATAAATGAGAAAATACAGACTTGCCTGCAACAAAGTCGTCTTCCCACTACCACTGCGTCCATAGACCAATCCTAAGCTGAAGCTCATACAAGGAATCAGTTTAAAAGCTAATGCAGTCAAACAACCAACATAGCAAAGAGTTTTACATAGACAATACCCAATTGCAAATCCATATACATCAATACATATTACATACAAAATCAATTACATATTACAAATCCATTTACCATTATTGTGTACCTTTTTTCTGGAAGAGAAAAGGTAACTTGATTTAAAAGATTATGTTGGGTGCCAGGTGCACGATAGCTTACACCTTGTACCTTCAAACAGCCAATGTCATTGTCAGCTAAACTTATCGATCCCACAGATTCCTTAATAGCAGAGCCACAGACACATGAAACAATAATATCAACAAACAATTGCAATGCAAATGATGAGGCATTTTGGATATCACTGATTTACTTTCAGATTAGAATAGAAAAGGAATGGAGAGATAAGTTCAGAAAACACAAACAATTAAAGATCTCAAAAATATGCCATATGTTTGAGTTTGAAACTAAGAGATCCTGCAACTTCAGGTGCAAGATTATGAGCTTCCCTTAAAAATGCATGTCCCACATTTTTCATGTTTGCATCGTGTACACGAAAGAGCCATGATTCATAAAGTTCTATAAATGAAAATGAATCAAAAGATCCTGGTTAATCTTCCATCTATATTTCTATATTTGATAAAGGCAAGCTGTGACTTTCAGATACAATTACAGAATCAGATCATTATAGTTCTGAAATAGCAACTTTGAAATGCACCTCGAAGAATCAGAGCTATCACTTAGAAATTTAGAATAAACTCATTCTACCATAATAAATATAGAATATGTCCTCTACACAAGAGAGATTTAATTGAAATGGCATCATAGCACATGTTGAGGCTGTACATAGCATATTCCTCCTAAGTGCATACTAGGCAAGCAGAGCTACAAACCAACTTTTCGAAACAATAGTAGCCTAGTTCACTATTTTTCCTTCTAAGGGAGTCTAATATGAGATGAGATGACATGATCTAGGCCTTCTATGCAGCTCTTTGGAGTTCCACTAATTCCAAAAGAACATTAGTCGTGTGTTACATGATATTCTACACAATTGAAAATTATTATTGTATCCTCAAATCTTGAGAAATTCCAATATTTTCCAAGATTTCTGCAAATTTTTGTTCTTCAATCATATATTGCCTTGAAGAGCTTGAATAGTTTAAGGAGTCGTTGAGCTCATACATGCATTTGGCAAAAGCTGGTAAGTTTAACAGAACTGTAAAATTTAATTAAATACTGCAACGTGATAGATCTCGATAAAGGACACCTGACAGCACCCAGGAAGAACAATGGCAATCATCTAGGGAAGGCAACAAAGATAAATTTTAATGGACCAGCAAAAGGCAAGGCAGACTGCAGAGGAATCTTGAGAGGCAACAATGGTCATATCATAGCCTTAAATTACAGCCATCTATCTGGAGACTTTAGACACAGACTCAAATAATCAAGCAAAGATAAAGGGGGAATAAAACTGTGTCTCAATATGGAACTGAAGAGTGTTATCATTGAAGGGGACTCCAAAGTCATTATCAATCCAATGTAAGGATTCTCATCACCCTCCTATTGGAAGCTGGAATTTTAGAGCAGTTGGATAAAGGAGATTACCTTAGGAACAACAGGCATTGATAATCACCGTGTGAGAAGAACAGTGAATAAGGAAGGCTGATTGGCTAGCCAATCAAACCCTGGACATAAAGAATCGGAACTATAGGATTTTTGAAACTCGCCCAATTAAGGAAGAGCTAGATTGGAAAGAGTAATTGAGTCGAATCATAAGAAACGACATAAACTCCTAATGGAAAGTTCAATGGTCCCTTGGAGAAAAAAAAATTGGATGGCAAAGACTTTAACTTTCGTCGTTGCAGTCAGGGGGCTTACACTTGGAAGTTAATGCAGCAGCAAAGAGCCACCAACTCGCCACCCACCTACATTAATTGCAACTCACAGTCTCGTCTCAACTACAATGGAGTTCATCTTCCTCCTGTTTGCAGATGATTTATGGGCTTGCTCCTGTCAGTCAAAATGCTGTTCTGTCTTTCCAACAATGGCAGACAAGAAGCTAGAGCCAGAAAAGTGAGGAAAATCTAGGAAAAAAAACTTGTTGGACTGTGTTAACCCCTGGATTTTTTCACTTGGAAATCCTGGGGGCTGGTGTTATTTTCATCTGCTGGCATTCAGACATTTCTTCAGAAACAACACTTGATCAGGCTGAGGTTGTTTCCCATCGAGGGCAGGTACAGAGATTGGTTCAGTGGTGGTTTTGCTTCAGTGACAAATTCAGCTCAGTTTTCCATAGTTCAGAGATAGAGATTGTTGCTTTTAGCCAGTTCCCTATTTTTTAGGAGACAACATCCGGAGACTCACATGACATTTCCAAGCATACAGTTTCGTTCCTAGTTGCATTTTGAGTCCAGTGAATCCTTTTCAGGAGGTCGCACAAGTACTTTCTATTTTTAGTAGTTGGAGATTGGGGGGTCAGATGGTGATTCTGATTGCATTTCCGGATTCCTTTCAAAAAATCGAATCCGATGAGTATATTTCCATCAACTTCCGAGGACTTTCTATTTTAGACATGTTATTTTTGGCAGTGGTCTCCTGGTGGTCCTAGAAACATTTGTGGTATTTCCGAAATTTTAGGGAAACTACTATTTCGGGCATGTCTATTTTGCGCAGTATCTATTTTTAGCAAGGGTGACACATGGCAGTCTCCAGAGAATGACATGGCAGTTTGGTGAAGCGCTTGGATGATTTGGCATCCATGTTGGATGGATGAGTCATGAGGAGAGAGGGGGGCCACCTTTTTCTTTCTCTCAAAGGGGTGCCTACCTTTTTTTCTCTCCACTCTTAACTCCCTCACCCACCAAATCCCTATATTCTCTCCCTAATTCTCACTCCCCCTAACTTCTCTCTCATTTCCCCCTTTCTCTCCACGCCTCCCACTTTCTAAGGGGGCACACCACTAGTCATGGGCCTCACCTAACTCAAGAGGTGCCTCTCTCACTCACCCACCTCAACTACCTTCCACAAATCTCTCCCTAACTCCACTCATCCCTAGATCCTCTCCCCCTCACACTCCACTCACTCCACAACTCAAGGGAGCGCCCCTACCTTCCTCTACCTAACCTAAGGCACCCCTCTCCTCACTCATACTCTATATAGTGAAGAGCTTTTCATTGTTCAAGGGTTGTATATTCTACTTCAACAGCTCAAGACTTCAGAACTCTCTTCTTTTCTCTCTCTTTCTAGCATTCTTATTTTTGTATGCAGGGGTCAATACTACACCATCTTTGTACTTGTTTCTTGGCACAAACAGCCTCCTACATTTGCAGAAATAAAAGCTTGATGTGCTTGTACCTGGCCTTCTAGTTTTGCGTGTATGTTAGCTTGTGAACTGTGTCAATTTCAAGAGTTATCAACATATCATTTGGGAATATATCTGCTGTTTGGTATCGCTTTCTTCATATTTTTCCTTGCTGATTCTGAGTAAAAGGTGGTAGAAATTCCACCAAACACTTAAAAATTTAATTTCTCAAACGTTGGCTGCCAAAATAACAGTCATAACCCTCTTTATCTGCTGCTGATATACTGTCTTATTTTTGCAGATTTTAGGTGGCGGACAGCATGCGAGGAGGCTAGGGATACCCCTTGCGGTTGGCATGCACCAGCCCAAACGAAGAGGACTCTGCCAGTGACACATTAAGGGCAGAAATTCCTATAATTAACCTATTTTCTGTGCAGATCACGAGTTGTTTTCAGATCTTTCCTAGATTGCGAACAACAGACTTTGAGTCATTTTTCAGATCTATCATAAGTATAGAAAATTGCGTTAACACACTCTTATATTAGATAAAGGGGGAGAATATAAATCCAATGAATTTTTGAATTTTTGCAAGATGAATGGCATAAGATGAGAGTTTACAAATTCATGTACTCCTCAATAGAATGGTGTTGTAGAAAGGAAGAATAGGACCATTGTTGAGATGGTTAGAAGTATGTTGAAAACAAAGTAACTTGGCAATGAGTTTTGGGCTGAAGCAGTTCATACAACAACCTACACTTTGAATAGATGTCCTACAAGAGCAGTTTTGGATTTGACTCCAGAGGAAGCATGGTCAGGGTACAAACCCAATGTTGCATACATGATAATATTTGGATGCATTGCATATGCACATGTCCCTAAAGAAAGGAGGAATAAATTAGATGATAAAAGCATTAAGTGTATTTTCATTGGGTATAGCACATAAACAAGAAGTTATAGGTTATTTGATCCCCAAGAGAAGCAGATTATAATAAGTAGAGATGTTGTGTTTGATGAGTAGGAATTTATTGGCCAGAACATATTCAGATTGAATTAAACAAGGATGAAGTGATCATTGGTGATGGATCTAGTTCAAAGTTAGCTAAGGCAGATGAAAGCAAGAGGAAGCCTAAGCGTCTAGTTAGAGGATACTCAGAAAGTAACATTTTGGATAGAAATTTTAAGAGAAGAGTCACTAGATCACAAAGTATCGTGATTTTTTCTCTTATGACACAAGTAATGAATACGGATGAACCACAATGTTATGTAGAAGGATCAAGAAAGAATGAATGGAATCAAGCTATGCAAGTGAAATTTAATGCCTTGGTAAGAAATGATGCATGGGACTCGGTTAGTTTACCCAAAGGAAAAGATGTGATTAGTAATAAATGGTTGTATAAGACTAAGTATAAATCAAATGTTAGAATTGATAAGTATAAAGCTCATTTAGTTGCAAAAGGTTATGCACAAAAGGAACGAATTGATTATACATAAAACTTTGCTCCAGTGGCAATGTTGGACACAATCAGGATGGTACTTGCATTAGTTGCATAGCATAAGTGGACAATGTATTAGAGGGATGTTAAATCAACTTTCTTGAATGGTTATGTGGATGAAGAAATTTATGTGGAACAACATGAAGGGTTTGAAATTCCAGGCAAAGACAATTGTGTTTATAGGTTGAAGAAGGCCTTGTATAGTCTCAAACAGGCACTGAGAGCATGGTATTCCAGGATTGATAAATACTTTCAGGATCATGGTCTAGTTAAGAGTTCATCTGAACCCAATCTCTACATCCTTTAGTCAGGATATGAAATTGTCATAGTTGCATTATATGTTGATGACTTGATTTATATAGGGAACAACTATGGATTATTTCAGAAGTTTAAGTCACATATAGTTGCTGAATTTGAGATGACAGATCTTGGTGAGTTGCGTTATTTCCTGGGCATTAAATTATGATAGAAAGAAGATAGCACTTTTATGTCACAGGCCAAGTATACTTGGGATATTTTGAAGAAGTTTAACATGATGAGTTGCAACCTAGCTGCAATTCTTCCTCTTAAAATCAGGTTGAAGTTATACAGAAATGCTGACTCCAATCCAATTGATAGTACTCTATATCGTCAATTGGTTGGAAGTTTGATCTAACTGACTACAACTCGACCAAATACAGCTTTTGCAATCAAAATGGTTTCAAGATTTATGTCAGATCCCTAGGCGATACAATGGAAAGAAACCAAGAAAATCTTGAGATATTTGCTTGGTACAGTTGGTTATGGTTCGGTATATAGATCTACAAAGGATTTCAGATTGATTGGCTACACAGATTCAGATTGGATAGGTTGTATGGATGACAGAAAGTCTAATTCAGGTTATACATTCAGCATGGGTTTAGCAACAGTTGCTCGAAGTACTAAGAAGCAACTTACAATTTCACTCTCCACAACAGAAACAAATTATAAAATAGTAGCTACAACATGTAAAGTAGTTTGGTTGACAAGAATTTTGCAAGATCTACTTGAGCAACAGGAACAACCAACACAGTTGATTTGTGATAATCAAAGTTCTATTCAAATGGCTAAGGATCTAGTGTTTCACAACAAGACTAAACATAGATATACAATTTCATTTTGTTTGAGATTTGGTTTAGCAAGGTGTGCTCGAGATTATGTATTGCTGTACAGAAAAACAAGTCACAAATATTTTCACCAAGGCACTATCAAAGGACAAGTTCTAAAATTTCAGAAATGATCTTGGAATCTCCCCAAATGATCGTTATGGGGAGAAATGTTGGGATAATGATTCATTTGTATTTTTCCTTAGTCTAAATTAGAATGTTTGTTTAAATTGTTAGTGTGCTCATATCTCGTAGAGACAATTTGAGATCGAGATAATCATTGGTGAGTGAATTTAGGGGATGTTTATTGAGTGATTATAGGAACAAGTGTGGCCATTGAGTGCTTAAGGGATATGTTTTGACTTCTATCTTGTTCAGTGAGCTAAATATCTGTCAAGTGGGTTCATTTTGGTTGGTGAAGGAGCTGGCCCATTTGTTGTGTACAAGGGACCTTTGCATATTGTACTCACATGTAACAAGACTCACTTGTACATCATTGTCTATTGAATCTTTTGCTGGTACTTATTCTTATTGGAGAGGGCTCTTTTCAAATTGGAAGCTTTCTTGTTATTGAGGTCTTCATTACCTTTGAGATATTTCTATCAATTGCTACTTGGGCATGATCTACACTCTTTTTATTGTTTTTAACTGTGCATATTGTTTATTGGTTGTGAGATTATTCCTGGACTTGAGTAGTACAGGTTAGAACTTATTTAGTTTCATTGTTATTAGTTTTCAAGTGGCCGAACTGGCATTGATATAGTCTTGCCTAGACGTTAGAACATGCTTCAAAATATGGAAATGTTTCATCCACTGAATTTTTATTGTAATTGCTGTTTAAAGTTTAAACTTTGTATCTAGCTATTTCTGGTTTCATTGGCTTTGTTATTTGAATGCTTAGGTTTTCTGTTTTCATTGCTTTAGTTTATAAGGCTTTTGAATGCCATGATTAATCGACTCTATTGCTGTTTAAGACTTTGTAACTTGGCTTTTTTGTGGCTTTAAGCCACTTATTTGTATCGGGTTTCTTTGTTTAATGAAATTTTCCTTCACAGTGATTGCTTAAGTTTTCATAAGCTAGCAGTTGTTGCTCCATTGGTTTTAAATTTCCTAGGGTTCTGAATTCTATATTAAAGTTGCTGCTAATCTGTTAAGTTTCTAAAAAAATAATTACAAAAAAAAAGAAAAAGGAAACAGCAGCTATAATTTTTGCCACTACCTTTTTTTTTTCTGTGTAAGGAACTTTAATGTTCGAGGGAGTTGACTTTTGTTTTCTTTGTTTTAGTTTCAGTATAATTTATCCTACCCAAATATTTGTTGGCTGAGGGTTTTTCTTGTTCATCAGGGTTTTTATGTTTTGAATCAGGATATCTCTTCTAATAAGAGAGTGAGTGACTATCTGCCTTTTGGAGCATACCAGTGATCATGGCCTTTGCAGTGGTTGGTGCACCTTTTAACACTCTAACAGTGGAACACATAAATAATGCTGGCTATGTTGGTTTGCGGCGTACCAGCATCTTTTGCCCGCCATTTTCCTTGTGTGTTAAGAGTCAATCAGCTGGGAAAAAGCAGTTAATAAGAGCAGAGGCTGCGATTAACACATTGATTACAGAAACAAGAAAAACTATTGAGGAATGTGAGGCGGCTGTTATAGAAGGAAATCCACCCGCGGCGCCTGCTGTTCCACCCAAGCCTCAATCTCCACCTGGAACTCCAGCTATTTCTTCTATTGTATATATATGCCAAACACACCATTTTATTGAATTTCAAATTCTCTGAAAATTATCTTGTATGATAAATATGCATGGATATAATTGTAACTAAGAGAATTAAACTGGTTAGGCATTACTTCGAAAGACATGGCTGTGACATTCACAATGATGGTGCATTTAACATATATATGTTTTGATTTTCTTGGTAGCCACTAATGAGACGTCCTCGTCGCAACCGCAAATCAGCTACTCTGAGAGCTGCCTTCCAGGAAACAACTATATCTCCAGCAAATTTTATCCTTCCCCTTTTCATTCATGAAGGTCAGCGAACAATTTGCTTCTTTCTTATCTGTGATATAACACAATTTGCTGATATGGTATCTTTGATATAATAAATATTTGAGGTAATGCTCATGTAGATTGATTACTTTGATTTTTATTTCTCTAAGAAGCACACAGAATAGCCTTTTCAAAATTGGAGTTGCTGTTCTTTTGCAATTAACAGGGGAAGAGGATACCCCAATAGGAGCAATGCCAGGTTGTTACAGGCTCGGTTGGCAACATGGACTAATTGAAGAGGTTCTTTATTACTACATTCTAAGAATGTCAATTGCTGATGGATATTTTCTATTAAATGGTCATGCTTTCACATTCATGCATGATTAGCTAATCACCTTGTTAGCATATTCAAGTTATTCTGTTCACAACATTTTTTTCCTATTCAGTTTCACCTTTTTGACACTGCTGAATCTAAGGTCAAATTCACTGCTATTATGCAGGTATATAAGGCTCGTGATGTTGGTGTTAACAGTTTAGTCCTTTTCCCCAAAATTCCTGATGCTCTGAAGGTTTGTATGTTTCAGTATTTTTCTGTGCATGGTCTTTGCTTTTTTTCTGGTTAGTAATGTCTGAACCAGAACACTGTTTTAATCAGTCACCAACAGGGGACGAATCCTACAACGAAAATGGGCTTGTACCTCGAGCCATAAGACTTCTCAAGGACAAGTATCCAGACCTGGTAAGCTTTGGATCTTAATGTGTTTACCATCATATTTTTATTCTTCTTCAAAGCTTGACATGCTGTATGATATGTAGGGCGTAAAGAATTTATGCTTCTTTGTTTCTAGGTGATATACACTGATGTTGCTTTGGATCCATACTCGTCTGATGGGCATGACGGAATTGTTAGAGAAGATGGTAAGCCTTATAATTACTAAAATTTCTTCTTTTTCCATTTCTATATTAATTATTTTAATATTTTCCCCTTGGGATGTAGCTTTCAATGTTTCTACATCTGCATGTTTTGTTTAGGGGTGATTATGAATGATGAAACAGTCCATCAGCTATGTAAGCAGGCTGTTGCCCAGGTAAATCTTCTGTCTTTATGTTCTTTCACTTCATTTAATGTACATTGTGTTCATATCTTCTTGTTGACTTTTATTTTATTTACCCTTATTCCTTGATTGCATTACGCCAGTGATTTGCAAATGGTTTGTTGAGACAGGCTCGGGCAGGAGCTGATGTTGTAAGTCCAAGCGATATGATGGATGGGCGTGTTGCAGCCATTCGACTTGCATTAGATAGAGAAGGCTTTCAAGATGTGTCTATTATGTCATATACAGCAAAGTACCTTCTTGACCTTTCATTAGACCATCTCATACCATCCATACAGTTACCTCCTAATGTGATGTTTCAATAAAGAATTATGGAGATCACAAGTCCATGAATGTTATGAACTTGTGTCTTTAAACAGATATGCAAGTGCATTTTATGGACCTTTCAGAGAAGCTCTTGATTCTAACCCACGATTTGGAGACAAGAAAACGTATGATGCCTTACCATTTTCTAGGTTTTATTTGGTATGCTGTAAGAATTCAGGATTTTTTTTGAATGAATTCAACTTCCATCTAATTCAACTCCTATAAGCAGTTATCAGATGAATCCTGGAAACTACCGAGAAGCACTTATTGAATCTTGTACTGATGAAGAGGAGGGAGCTGATATTCTAATGGTATGCATGCTTCTCTTGTGTGTTTTTCCTTAACAAACATGATCTTGTTACTGTTTTTCACGTTCAAGCTCTCTATTGTGAGACTAAAATAGGTTTTATGTCTTCGAGGACAGGTCAAGCCAGCTATGCCCTATTTGGATGTGATCAGGCTTCTCAGAGATAACACATCATTACCAATATCTGCATATCAGGTAACATGGATGTACCTCTATAACGATTGATTAATTTGAATAGAATTCTTGTGCTTCACAGTAAGCCATTTTTGGCATAGTTCACACTTCCTGTTAAGGCAATTATACTAATTTCTAAGTTTAGATTATTTACATCTGTTTGAAAGTGGTTAAACATTGTGGGAGAACACATGACAAGGTCTTACTACTTGTGATGTTATTCTTTTTTCATTTTTGTGAACCATAATGATACGGGGAGGGTCCTCTTTGTATTCAATCAATGTGAGGAACCAAGCCCACTTGTCTCTACCATTCATCGAGGTCAAGAGTGGGTCATAGCACACACAACAAAGCATGGATACTTTTACAAATTTATATTGCATGCTTGGTTCTTTTAAAACTGTCTGATTCCGGAGCCACATATACTGTAGTTTAACTAGCATAGCTGTTTTATGCAGGTTTCAGGTGAATATTCGATGATTAAAGCTGCAGCTGCTAAAGGAATGCTGGATGAGACGAAGGCAATGATGGAATCACTTCTTTGTATTAAACGTGCTGGTGCAGATGCGATTCTCACTTATTTTGCCTTGCAAGCTGCAAGGCACTTGTGTGCAGATGGCAAGTGAAAGAGGGACTTTACCTTCTCAGTGATCACTACAAGTTGTATTTGGAAGTGCAGGTTGTGAACACCTTTCAGGACTAATATTTTGAGTTTCAATTAGCAATCACTTATTTTCACCTTGCAAGCTGCATTGCAGTTGTGTGCAGGCAGGGAGTGGAAGATGGACTTTAGCATTTTAGAAATAACTAAAAGTGGCCTTGGATGTGTAGTTTGCAGACGTTTATCAGGACTGATTTGTTGAGTATCAGTTAGCCACAACCAGCTTGTAATAGGCCACTTTCAATTTTTTCCTTCTGAAATTTTAGTTTTCATTGGCAGTCACTTGGACTATTATACTCGTCTATATAGCAAGAATACATTTGAATAGTTTCTTTGTAAATTTTCAAGCCCGAGGTGATTGTTGTCCTATGTTTCTCTTAATTAAATAAATTAAATTTGAACTTATTTAATTAAATAAATAAATGTTTCTGAACATATAACAATCACACATATAGCTGAAAATGAACAGTGGAAGCATAA
>CBVK0101751626.1:0-15643 GCA_900067695.1 Picea abies | reverse complement strand
CAAAATACAGACTCTCTAACCTACTTACAAAAATTTAGAAATAAAATTTAGACCACAACCTATCACCTCAAAAAGAAAAAATCCACCAATTTATTTGAGGAGATAACACTGGCTCCTATTGGGGATGAGCACCTCCCTGTGAGGTTTCAAGAACCATAGAATCAATTCCTTTCCTGAAAAAGAACATAAAAACTAAACTATCTGCTGGTGTTTCCATTGGGCATGGAGTTATTCAAAAATAAAAACTAAGACTAACATTACAATGTCTAGGCTTCACATCCTTAGACAAAATAGAGTTTTAAAAATCGGTCGTTTCCCAGGCCACTGAACATTTCTTCGCCTTCCAGATTCTACAGTGTGAAAGTGTTGTTATTCTGTACTTGAGTAATCATGAAAGGACTTGTCCAGAAAGAATCGAACTTGTTATGCTTGCCTTTATCCTTTCTAAGAGAATCCCATTTTAGAACCCAGTCACCAATCTGAAAACTGTCCACCTTCGCCTTTCTGTCAAAAGTCTTTTTGATATTCTTTTGATGAGCCTTTGATCTGTCCACTAACTGTTCGCGAGCTTGTTGCAGTTCCACCAAATCAAGCATCCTTCTTACCATGTCATTTGACTCGGTTTTCTCTTCTTGGAAGAACCTAGCCACTGGAAAAACTAACTGAACAGGTAAAATAGCATCAGTCCCATAAACCAATTTGAATGGGGAAGTTGCTATGGATTTTTTAATAGTTACTCTGTCTACCCACAGAGAAAATTTCAGTTTGGAATCCCAATTCTTTTTATTTTCCTCTAACAATTTTCTTATGATTTTGATCAAGCTCTTATTGGAAGATTCAACCAAGCCATTACCTTGAGGATAATAGGGGGTCGAGTGTACCAGCTGGATGCCCATTGATTCACACATGTCTACCAATTCTTCTGCTTTAAACGTCGCTGCATTATCTGTTACCAGCCTCTTGGGACAATCAAATACGCTCAAAATATTTTCATAGAGAAACTTCATGACTACCTGGTGCGTAGCATTCCAGGTGGGAATCGCCTCTATCCACTTTGTGAAATAATCTGTGGCTACCAAAATCCACTTGTGCTGACCATTGGATGAAGGATTTATATCACCTATAAAATCTAAACCCCATTGCTGAAAAGGGCCATTCACCACTATAGGTCTCAAGGGTAAAGATTTTAGCTGTTGCTTACCCATAAATCTTTGGCATTTTTCATAAGATTTGATGAATGCACACACATCTGAGAAGAGGAAAGGCCAATAGTATCCATCCCTTAGGATTTTATGGGTAGTGGTCTTCCAGTAATGATGACCGCTGCAAACACTTGAATGAAACTGTTGTGTCACTTCAACCGACTCTTCTTTATCTAAGCATCTGAGAAGAAAACTAGCGGGGTCTTTCCAATATAATAGATTGTTGTAAATGCAGAATTTGATAGCTCTGAGCTTAAGAGCTCGAGCTTGAGTCATAATAAGTTCAGGGGGAACTTTGAGCTTTTGAAAAAAATGTATAATACCTGAATACCATTCACAGGAAGACAAGTTCTCTACCACTTGTTGATTGCTATGTTGTCCTTCCGCTGCCAACTCTGCGTGCAAATTTTCTGAACTTTCCCCTACGAAATTAATGTCCAGCAGCTTATGATTTTCCTCTATTAAAAGCTTAGCAAGGCCCTGGCCTTTTACCAATTTGGTGGGCTTTACTTCAATATTTAACTCAATCATCTTTTCAATCCATCTAGCTCTCTTTCCGTCAATATCCGACTGAGTCAAAACATCTTTTACGGAATATGAAGGGACATATGCGATGACCTTTGAGTGAAGAATATAAATTCTGAAGGATTTTAAAGATTTATTAGAGAATAATCTTGTTTCTCGATAGGGTCATACCTTAATTCAGTGTCCCTGAGTTTTTTGCTAAAGAAAGCCACAGGATGATCCAAGTTGTCATCATCTTTCTGTAGCAAAACTGCTACCACTGTGTCATAAGAAGCAAAAGAAAAAACATAGAAAATCTTACTGTAATCTGGGCTGATCAGAGTTGGGGATTCCATAATCGCTTGCTTGATATCCTGAAAAGAGTTTCTCACATTTCCTGTCCATTTTATCTGAGACCCCTTTTTTAGCATGCATGTTATGTGTTTGACTAATTCGGCAAAATTTGGCACAAACCTTCTAACAAAATTTATCTTACCGAGCAGTGATTGAATGTCCTTTTTTGACCTTGGCAAGGACAGATTTTGAATTGCCTCTACCCATGTTGGATCAATCATTACACCTTCTTTTGAGACGATGTGGCCTAAGAGCTTACATTTCCTTAGAGCAAACTGGGATTTCTTGGGATTCAATGAGATCCCGAACTGCCTGCATTTTAAGAACACTCTTTTCAAATGCTTCAGATGCTCCTCATGGCTGCTGGAATATACTATGATGTCATCAAGGTATATGAGGACAAACTTGTCCTTTTCTCCCATGAAGGCTATGTCCATGGCCCTTTGGAATGTGGCCCTGACATTCATTAACCCAAATGGCATCTTGGCGTACATAAAGGTACCCCAAGGAGTAGTAAATGCAGTCTTCTCCTGGTCATCAGGGTGGACAGAAATATGATTGTAACCAAAAAAACCATCAAGGAAAGACATGACATTGGCCCTTGAAATCCTTTGCAGCAAGTGTTCCATCTTAGGGAGGGGATAGTTGTCTTTCTTAGAGCATTTGTTTAGGTTTCTAAAATCTACACACAATCTAACCTCACCATTTTTCTTCCTTACTATCACCAGATTGACAATCCATTTGGAGTATCTCAAGGGAATAATGATCTTGGCATCGAGAAGTTTTTTAATTTCTCTCTCAATCACAGGCAGTAGGAGAGGACTGATAGGTCTAAGCTTTTGTTTGAAAGGAATGGTGTCTTTTTCAAGAGGGATCTTATGTTGAATAATATCAGGGTCATAAGTCTTTAGGTCACTATATTTCCAAGAAAAAACATCAGAAAACTCTTTCAAAACACTACAGTATTTGGATTTCTGATCAGCAGTCAATTCGGAAGACAAATTTATAAGTTTGGGTTGGATTTCACCCCCTATGTTATGCTCGTGAACAACTGGATCTTTCTCCTTTTTGTCTGGCTTGTAAGGAACGTCATTCTGATCAAAAAGCCTTTCCAAGGGTACCAAACCTCGGGGTATATAATTATTGGGTAGCTAAACAATATCATGCTGACCCAATTTTTTCTTTAGTGCAGGTTTCTAGGATTCTTCTACATTTAGATTCTGTTGGTCAACATGCATATCAGAAAATGCATCTATCACTTGGAGAAATCTGTTAAGTTCATCATCATCCTCAAAAAATTTCCAATATTTGATATTGTCAGGTAAGGATGGTCGATATTTTACTTGAATCTCATAACTGAGCCTAGGGGGTATGGGCGGAATGAACATGCTAGCTGAAACCGCAAGAGAATCAGCGAGCTGATTCATAACCCTTGGTATATGTGAAATTTCAAAAACAGAAAAAGAATCTCGCACTTTCCATACCTCGTCTCTGTAGGCCTTCAATCTGACATGCTTGGCTTGGAAGGTGTTGTTTACCTGTTTTATAATGAGGTTCGCATCTCCAAATATCTTCAAACCTTTTATCCCCATCTCTTTGGCTGAATTTAATCCCAATAGTAGAGCCTCATATTCTGCTATGTTGTTAGTAGTTCTGAAGTCGAGCTTGAAAGACAAAGATATAGTCTCCTTTGAAGGAGAAATCAAAACTACCTTGGCACCTGCTGAATCTTTAGTACTGGCCCCATCAAAGTACATAGTCCAGACTGAAATGTCTTCACCATCATACTGTTGTTCAATAGGCTTCACAAGCTGCATAGGATTCGATTGAGCATCATCTATCTGAAGGATGCATGAACCAAAATCTGTATCCACAACATAGATAGGATGATTTACAGAATTCTTTCCATCACTGATGATGTAGGAAAGTTGGTTCTCCCTGTAAATCCTTTTCATCTCCCCCCCAAACACTAGAATCGTAGCATATGACAGATCCATCTGCAAGGTTCCTCCTAACCTTTTTCCCCATGAATGAGACAATAGAAGCCCAAACTTAGGTGGAATATTAGCAACCACCACATCCATAACCATTCTTCTCATTGGCAATTGAGCAAGGTTTATAACCAGGTCTTTGATGAGGCTGAGACATCTAACTTTCCTAGAATCAAAGGAGAAAAGATCTTGATATGGTTTGGTGACCTCTAGACCAAGCTCATCCATCTCCACTTTTGGCATAAGATTATGTGATTCCCCGGAATCAAGCAAACAATTGTGAAGGATTTTGTCATGGACATTTAGGGATATGTAAAATGGCGGACAAGAATCGCCTCGGTCTTCTATAATAGGCCCTATGGTTACTTTAGGATTATCATCTTGTAGGTTAACAAAATCATCATATGGAGAGCTCTTTGGCTTAAGAGACTTCAGGATGGCTGATTTAAAATTTTCATTCTTCATGAGTTCAGTTAAAGGCATAGGTATCTTAGCTTTCTGAATTTCTGATTCAAAATTAAAAGAGAAAGATGGTCTGTCTGAAACCTTTACCTCATTGGAAGGAGCTTTGAGACTGACTTGCTCCTTGGTTGGGGGATGAGTTTGTTTCTTCTGTTGTTTTGCAGGAGAGGGGTTTTGTTTCTCAGGAGTGAGAGGCTGCTTGGCAACAACCTCTTTACTCTTCACAGGAGCAGCCACTTCCTTGTTCTTCACTGGAGCAACGATGGGAGGTTTCGGACCACTACTCTTGGATATTAAGTTGTAACCTTTCTGATCATCTGTCAAGTATTATATCCTTCAAAACTTGCCTCTTGAATTTGATGATCCATCAGGGCTTCTTCATAGTCTACCTGTGTCAAAAATGAAGAATCATTTTCATCACCAAAACAGTTTATTTCATCTGCATCTTCGAATTCATCATGAGATGATGGTTGTTCTTCATCTAACATTGCATTTTGAAGAGGCAGTCTAATCCTCTGATCATCAGTTGCATTCCTATCTCTTTGAAGGATCTAGACTTGTGGATTGTTCCTTCTGTAAGGAAAAGCATTTGGATTTCTCGAGGAAAAATAATTTGGCTCTTTTTCCCTTGTTGGTTGTTGATTCTGGACCTTCAATTTTGACATTTCAGATGTCAGACTATCCAACATCTTTCCCATTTTTCCATTTTACTATTAGAAGAAGAGGAGGACTCAACAACAAACTTCTTCCTCTCAACCCTTCCTTTAAGCTTCTGAGATGTTGTAATGTTAGATTCAACCTCGAGGTCAGCATATTGCATTAAAGCAAGTGTGGCTGATTGTCTTTCTCTAAGAATTAGACAAAAATCTAGATCAAAGGCAACAGAGAATGTGATCTTTGCCGATGCGTTGCTTGGTTTAATCTCTGCAGGGATCTTACCAAACATCCTATTGAATCTCTTGATGAAGTCCGAGACTGACTCTCCGTCTTCTCTCTTCAAATTTCCAAACTCAGAAATGTAGTATAACATATCTCTTCTTTGTCCCCAGTGTTTCAAGAATACCTCAGCTAATTGTTCAATACCAATGATCGAATTTGCTGGTAGCTCTTTGAACCACTTTCAGGCTTGGCCATCCAAACTCTGAACAAAAACTCTGGTCCACACATCTTCTTCTGAAATATTAATATTTTCAGCATAAGCATAAAAAGATTCAATATTTTCTTCAACAGTATATTCCCCTACTCCTGTAAACTTTGGCATATATTTCTGATAGTCTCTGGTTGGCATAGCAGACAAGGGATTTGGCAATACAAGTGGGGCATATCTATTTGCTAAAATTTGTTCCATCCTAGTCAAAGGGGCAGCCATGGCAGTCTTGGTGATTGACACAGACGAGGAACTTGTAGGAGATGATGGAGGAGATGGGTTGCCTGAGTTAGAATAGAATAGTTTTCTCACTTCACCTTGAGCAGAAGTTTCAGAAATCGGTGAAAAATAAGAGGCTTTATAAAATTGACCGAGTAACAAAGATAAATTTTCTTCTCCCTTAGAGGACAGATCATGAAGAATATCTTCAAGAATAGGCAGATTAGTGTGAGTGTATATAACACCTTTTGAAGGTTTGATGGGTGAGGAATCCAAGGAAGATGAGGAAGAAGCTTCTTTCTGTTGAAAGGATTCTATATTCAATTCTTTTGGATGGGATGAAACGTCAACCTCAAGAACAAAGTCAGTAATATTAGAAGAAAATGAAGGTTCTTCTACCTTAGAAACTTGAGATAAATTTTCAATTTCCTGAGAATTATGATTTTTAGCAGCAGGGGATTCAACTAGAGGCTTTTTAGATATGAGAAGAGGAGTATTGGTTTGAATAACTGAATCTACTGCCTTTGTAGATTCAGAAGCCTGTCTTTGCAAATATTTACCCTTACTGATGATCTTCTCGAGATCAGGAATTGGTGTTGTTAGTGGGCCTTCTTGGTTCGCCCTGGTGTGAGCTCTTTTTGGAGCCACTTTGTTTCAATGGAGTCGCCAGATAGAAAATTACAACCCGAATGATGTCCAGACTTTGTCTATCATCAAAGATGGAGTTGTGTCGTCTCCCAAGGAGGTTGAGCTTCGATCTCCTCTCCCCGACAACGGTGCCAATTTGTTATCACTCTAGGAAACTCTCCTAGGCTGTAAGTCAGAGATGCTTGGTAACTCAATCTTTTTGGAAACTATTTTCTTAATAATTGGTGTGGTTTTTTGGATCAAGATGAATATCTAGGGGCTAGACTGTGTCTTTAAGACTGTCTAGTAATATCAAATATCACAAGGCCTTCTAAGAATGCAATCAGACAAGGGTTGATCAAATAGAATAGAAGATAGTTGTTGAACCAGATTATACTCATATAAAAAAATAAGCACAATGGGTTTAAAAACTAAGGCAATAACTTATGATTCTTAACTTAATCAATCAATTAGTGAGATGACAGTCACATGTAGATTGAATAAGTATCCATAAAGAAATCATTCACTCATAAGATATCATAGAACAGAAAATAAAGGTCTGACAACACAGATGAAGGAAGCTTGCAATGTTTCATATATTAAGAATAAGTCTCATTTATAGTAGCAACATATAGAACCCAAAATTGAACCCCTGGTTCATATTCTATCCTAAGCTTTATAGCTTTACAAAGTACGCTCTTCCGATCTCACAATCATTCACTCATAAGATATCATAGAACAGAAAAGAAAGGTCTGAAAACACAGATGAGGGAAGCTTGCAATGTTTCATATATGAAGAATGAGTCTCATTTACAGTGGCAGCATATAGAATCCAAAATCGAACCCATGGTTCATATTCTATCCTAAGCTTTATAGCTTTACAAAATAGTTCTGAGATCCTGAAAACATGGATCAAATAAGCTAAAAATAGTAAATCAAAATCTACTTGCAAAAGATGTGGGATGATCCCCAAAAGTGAGGTCAATCCCAGATTTTCTGGTCCTCCTCTCTTGTTGAGTGTTGGTGTAGTGCAGGATAACCTCCCAAGGCTGAATGTTGACTCTCCAAGAGATACAATTCAAATTTGCTGAGATAGGCAAAAAATCCAATCTGTTTCCACCAAAATAGGTGCCAAAATCAATTTGGCTACTCTTTCTAATCCTTATGTACCCAAAATGGATCTTTAAACTGAATATATAATTCATCATCTATCCATCATGAGTGTTTTCAAATGATTCGGATCAGAAAAACCTTGATCTGTGCAAAAATTCAATCATTCTGGCAGTGACAAGCTTTCGGTGGTTAACCTAGAAAGCTGCTGAGTGAATTATCTACCGAAAGCCCTGTTTTCGGTGGTTAATGAACATTCGTCCTATTCGCCTAAACCACCGAAACTTCAGCTTGAACATTTATCATTAGCTACTAAGAATAAGGATCTTGAATTTGGATGGATCTTTCACTGATAATTATTCTACCAAATGTTCAAGATTCACCCCTCAAGTTGAAAGATGTTGTTTATAAAATCACAAAAGCTTGTGTGAGCTGCTAAATATGAATGTATTCTCAACTTTCTAAGAAGGAAATCCATTTACTGTAGAATGCTAAGTCTTTTTAATTCTAGCTTTCACTTTTTTTCATCTTTCATGATGAACTAATCATCATAGGAGTATGTTTCAGCGTCCACCACATGTAATAGCAGAGAGAAAATTACTTCTTTTACGAGGTCAAGAGTCCTGGAAGTAGCTGTATTCCTGCTTCTTGTGCAACCATTTATTTTCAAATCTTTCAACAGACCTGGGATGGTGTTGAATTGCCTCCTAACCTCTTCAACCGTTTTCAAGGTTGTACTAACTACACTTTTCATTGTCATGGCAGAGAACAATAAGGAAGCATTGCCCCAAAAATTAAACTAATAGGTCTATATGCATTGATGGCCAATCCAGTTGCGATTGTACTAAGTATGCCCAAAGAAACTATTGCAATACCATACATGGAAGCCAAACTAAATTGACAAAAATGCTTACTGCAATAGCAAATATAGGAAAAATAACATATTTGTATCCCAAAGACAACCCAAAAATAACATTAGATGCTTCTCTAGTCCTGTATGAATCAACAATACCTCGGACAGGGCTGTAAGCATTTCTTGTGTAGTACTCTGTGACAAAACCAATAACAAGGCTAGCCCACAATCCATTGATTAATCAAACAATGATACTCATCGGATTAATGAGCAATGGGTAGCACATGGCAATATGTTCAATCCAGTTTTCAGTAATAATCATCCCTTGATGCACTCCAAACCCTCTAAAGGCAGTATTACTGGGAAGATTTGTGAAGCAAACGTTACCCTTGATTTTGATATTTTGTATCTCATATACGTTGTTAGAATGAAACATTGCACGCTCAAGAACTAATAATGACAAATCTAATGTGTTTCCAGCATTTTTATATATCTGTAAGTCCAATGCCAATACTCTCCCTCTTCTGAAAATCCAACCTTGTATTTTCCAAGAAAAGCATGTCTTTGCCTTGTGATCTGAGCAGCAAGCAAAAAATGTTCCCTCAAAACTGAAAACGCTTAACTCCTCATCACCTACTGCTGCCTTGATAAAAATACCAACACCGTTCTCCATAATAACCTTGGCGAGGAACAGGTCTTCATCAATAAGCGTTCCTTAGATCCTTCAAACTGAAGAAATCATCGAAACAGGGCAGACATCTGTGAAATAGAGGACTTGGCGCTTGGGCTTTGCGTGTCGACTTGTGACTTGGATTGACTCGGTATTTGGCTTGATCTGTGGATTAATCCTTGGCTTGTTGATATAAAACGACCTTCCATTTTTTAGAGACAGCCATTAACACCTGTTACACATATAAAAGACACGATATCCAAATAGATACCCTGCAATCTGAGAAACCAAACTTGGTGCTTGCATTTGGTTGGTTGTCTTGACATGTGTGTCTGCGTTTTATTGTTTTCATTTCTGCATAATACAGTATAATTCAAATGTATCGAGATTCTAGATTAGGTGAATTTTATACAGGCTGAGACTTATAATGACATGTGAATGAGGTGAAAGGACTGATATAGAACTTGGCAATTGCGTTGGGTGTGTGTTGAATTATGTGGTGACTATGGGCTCAATGTTTGGCATATGTAACATGTCTTAAGATGGTAAGTAGTGCTCATGTGCACTTAAGCACACATCACTTATGTTTTAGGTGATATTTAGAAATAAAAATATACTTTTTATTTCAAAAAGATATAAGAGCTAGGGAATAACATTTATTGTGTCTTTTTGTATTGCAAGTTAAGAGCTATGGTATCGAAATAATCTTAGGCAAAGAGATTAATTAGGAGATTATTCAAGGCTTGTGAATATATGAGACTCTGATACTTGGCCAAAATACCTAGGGGAAAAATAATTCAAGTAGCCAGTAACAAGGGTATTCCCAAAAAGATATCATTATTTTTTTGGTCGCTAACAGGGTCAAAATGTAGATCATGTAACTTTTGAATGCAAAATGTATATCATGGAACATGGGGTATGAGAGTTCAACCATGCCAACTCGGGAACCCATGATTGCAAAATAGGCTAAGTATAGGATAGTGCAGTGGTCAATCAGACTCATGATGTGAGGGTATGGATGGAGATGAGGATCTGCAAGTCCTCCAACCTGGGAACCCGTCGTTCTGAAAAAATGAAAAAGTATAGAATGAGAAAGGGAAAGTAGAAGGGAAAAAAAAGAAAAGGGAAAAATGGGTAAGAATAGAAGAGGGAAAAGAAAGGGAGAAACTAATTTGTGAAAATAGAAAAGGGGAGGGAAATTTTGGAAGCGGGAAATGATCTCAACATTAGGTTCTAACTATGGGATGATAACCCCTTGTGGGTTGTCAAGAATCCAGAATCTCTCATGACATGGTGCTTCCGTGCATTGGGCTATGTAGTCAGATTAAGAATATACAAATTGAACAAAAATAAAATTATGTACAATGAGAATGAAAAAGTATTAGGAGAAGAAACCTTCCAAATGTTTCTCGTTGACAGGAAACATTAACCTTTTTTCCTTTCATGTATTGGATCATATAGGAGTTAAATCCCAATATCTTCTCGATGATATATGGTCCAATCCAGAGTTCTTTGAACTTTGTATGCATGGAAGGCTTCTACTTGGCCTTGTTCCAAAGTAGCACCAACTCTCTCTTCTAGAATTTCTTCATAGTTGTTCTTTGATCAAAATATCTCTTGACACTCTGTTTCCTCTAAGAAGTTCGATTCAGGGATTTGATTGGTTCCTCTTCCAACTTCAACAACTGATTGATTCTCTTCTGGATGGGTGAACTATCTTATGTATCCAAGGTATTAACCACAGTGATCAATGCATTGAGCTCGAGGCTAATTGGAATTTTCACCTCTTTCCCATAAACCAATAGATATGGAGACATCCATGTGCTATCCTCTGGGGTTTTTCTACTTTCCCATAATGCATCCATCAGCTTCAGATGCCAATTCCTTTGGTTTCTATCAATGATTTTCTTCAGTATCTACACACGCGTTGTTTTTGTGGATTCAGCAAGGTCATTACCTTGTGGATAATAATTCGATGATTGACCCATGATGATTCCATATTGTCAGCAAAAATCTGTGAACTTTGACCCAATGAAGATCGAACCATTGTCTATGATAAATTTATTAGGGATGCCAAATCTCGACAAAATGTTGTCTTTGAGGAATTTAATCAGTTCTTCAGCATCATCCTTCTTTAGCACCACTTATTTCGGCCATTTCGTGAAATAACCGGTAGCTGTCAAAATGTACACATGTCCCTTGCTATATTTTGGATTAATAGGACCAACAACATCAATTCCCCATTTGGAAAATGATTTTTCTACCACAATCGGCTGCAAAGGCATCACATATTTCTTCATCTTTCCTGAAAACTATTGTAATGAAAATTTCCTTATTGTGGCATACAAATATCTAAAGATTCATGGCCAGTAAAATCATGCTCATATTATTTTGTGTGCAATTGTAGTAGGTGCAACATGTCCACCACATATTCCCTCATGGAATTCTATGATAAGTTCTTAGGCTTGATTTCCATCGATGCATCTCAGGAGTATACCATCAAAATTTCTTCTGAACAATATGTCAACAATCAACACATATTGGTCTACCTTCATCTTTAGTGTCCTTCAATCCTTGGGATTCATTGTGACAGGAAATTGCATGTGATGGAATATCCAGCAATATTGAGAGGGGGGTGGGGGGGGTTGAATCAGTATTTGCTTCTTTTTCTTTTCGACTTCATCCATATTAAGCACACATATTAATTATTCAATTAAGAAATATATGATGAACAACAAACATTATGAACACAAGACTTTATCATGGAACCCAACAGGGAAAACCACCAACTCTTTTCTCATTAATATTTCTCATTAATAAAATGTTCTTTTACAAAATTGTTTTCAAGCTACAACTTTATGGAGAGACATTCCCCAAGTTTCTTCAGCTATGACTGAAGGGATGCTACCACACCCCATTTACCAGCTACAACTGGAAGGATGCACCCACACCCTCATTCACCAGCACCAACTGGTAGGAGGCTTCGACCCCCTGTTTAGTCAGCTACAACTGACAAGGAAACACCAACTCCCCTACAGGCTCCAACCTACCCTTGCACCACCCAACCACCCTTAGTTTATAATGCAATTCATTCTCTTCTTTACTTCACTGAATTTGACTCATACAGTCATTGCTATATTTCAACTTGTCTGTTGAAACCTTTTCTTGTATGGTCTTCTGTATCAAGTACTAGATTGCATAACTGTTGCTTTGTCTTCTTATGTTCTCGATCTTAAATAAGACATTGACAGACACCTTAGAACAAACAGTGCTTCATCTTGGACTCTGCTCTTGTTCCTGATCTTCTAATATGAACCACAGAGACACCTTCTTCTCACCTCTTTTTCTCGTTTATATAATCTTCAAATTGGTGTAAAATTTAAAACATTGTATCCCTTTATTTGAACCATTGTACCTTTTCATTTAAAATGATAATCTAAAACTTTAATTAATATCATTTTTTCTTTTTATTCATTAGTCATGTTTTTCATGATTTATTCTCTTTTAATCATGACTGTGTATCGGTTCATTATACTGTGAAGGTTTTTCATAAATTGATCACAGTCATGGATCAATTTAATCCTTTATACTCAATATCAAATCTCTTTTACTTCACAGAGACCAGATTTCATGGAGGCACTTCCTTCAAGCCATTTCACATGACCGTGCATTATAGAACCATTGGCTCAGCAATTTCGGCAACACATTACACTCTATAATGTCAAACCTCTTTAAAAATATGACCAATGGTCGTGACCTCACGCTTAAGGCAATTTAGACCAAATGAGCATTTGAGCACTTCTCAGTTCAATGCCCACGATTCATCTTCCTGACGAGATAGACAGCTGACGAGGTTTCGACATTTAGACATTCGAGTCTTCATGACTTCACACTTTACTAAACTCACGATCACGAAATCACCGAAACAAACAAACGGTTCATATTACCTCTCAAAACCATATAAACAACTACGGTGACCAAGCACTCGACCTAGTGCGCGCTTTAAGTGCTTTATTAGAATCAACGGTCGTGATTCAATCACCCACTGAGATGAACGATTGTCAAGATTTTGGCACTTTTCCCTTCGGGTTTTCGTGACATCTAGCATGTCAAATCTTCCGAAGTTGTCAATCTACTGACGCGTGTCCCTTTCATAATTTTAGTGTTCAGGACATCTGGATATTAGAGTATTTTCTTGCGATGCAAAACTCCTGAAGTAGAAACTCTCGACGTGACGTAAACTTGTTGACGTCACATGATGACTTGGCATGTGCCGAGTAGCTGACATGTGTCATTTAAATTCACGATTTATATGTACCCAAAATGTCAAATCGACTTGACACTTGTCAGTGTTTGATTGCCGCATGTGTCATAGCTAACGTGTTCTGTCAACATGTCTTACTTCCTCTATTTCGAGATCCTTGACTCCTTGATACTCCAAAATTCCGACTAGGGCTTAGTGCCTTGTTATCTCCTACCTTAACTTCATCAACGTGACCACTAGTTGTGACCAGGGGCCAAGCCATAGGAGTGCGTCGTGATTTTGTATATCACAAACTCCTAATATGAGTTGCCTTGCTCAAAACTCATGAAACTTCAAAATGCTTCATGACAGATCAATGGTCCATGGCCTCAGTGATTTGATGGCTAACGGGGTTTCGGCACTTTGAACTCACAACCTCTTTACCTTACTTATCCTATCCTTCCACATTGAGATGATCTGATGGCTAACAGGAATCGGGTTTAATCCAATGGTTGTTGTGGCTCTCGAAGTAGATCAACGGTCATCAACTTTCCTCAATCCAATGGTCTGGATCTAATCACGATTTCGCGTTTCAATATTTCAGAGGTTAGAGAACCACCCTTCTTTCAACTCTTGATTTCTCGATATCTAATATTCCACTCTCATCATATCGACGACCCACGTCGCTCCTCCTTTTTAGATTTGGATCTAACGGTCCACGTCGCTCCTCCTCCTGAGTTTTGGAGTTTGAATGAGTTCAACACTTATCCTTCTTACAACTATGTTGGATCTAATGGCCCATGGCTATTAGTTCCTGTCCTCTCCAACACTCTCTATCGTCCATCAAGATTATTGATGGCTCCTTGCTCTGAACTCGACGGTCATGATCCTTTTACGATTCTCAAGCTCACATTCAACCTCTTGATCGGACGACTTCTGAGCTTCTCACTCTGATCAGATGACTGTTGAGGCCTCTCACCATTTATGGGCATTGATCATTTGTTCAGTATTTTCACTGATCCCGACGACATATCTACAATTTTTTCTTCCTTCATAGCTTGATCATTGAATCATTGTTGATCCTATTGTGATCAACAATAGTCACAGATTTCGTCTCTATGAAATGTGTTATTCCTTATGAGCTTTGATCTTTTGATTATTCGCTTCCCATGTTCTCTCTTTCAATCTCTACACACAATTTGACATATTATTTTGGCTGATATTTTATTGACATCAATGACAATATCATTTGATGTACTTCATCATTACAGATCATCACTTCCACTGTTGACATCAATGACAATATTTCCAATAGCACGGACCTTAAGTAGAATATAATATTTGTGTACCATTCTGAATCAGCTAATCGTTCTTCGACTGAGATTGAAATCATCCCATCGACCGAGTCCACATTTGTGATGAGCTTGCATAAATCTTTTCCCTTGATTTCCTTTAAAGATTTAATCTCAATATCATATTCTTGTATGTTTGCCAACCAATTAGCCCATTTTCCTTCTCTCAACCATTGATTTAGACGCATATTCAATGGTGATGAGGGAACAGAAGCTATAACATGGGAGTTTAATATATACGTCCAAAAGTGTGCTACTTATTTTACAAGATCCAAGGCTTGCTTCTCGAGTTTTGAATACCTCAACTCATAGTCGTGTAGGGTTTTGCTCATAAAACTTATCGGGATTTATTCTTCGTTGTTATTTTTCTAAGTGAGAACTGATGCAATAACTGCCTCTGTAGCAAATGAATAGATATTGAAGTATATCTGGAAGTTTGAACTAATGAGGACAAGAGTGGTGGTGATTTTGTTACAGGTATGAACTAACTGAGAGGGGGGGGGGTGAATCAGTTAGTGTAGATTATTAACAATTTCTCTCCTTTTTAACTTTGAATCATTAATCTTAG
The DNA here is from genome assembly GCA_900067695.1 of Picea abies. Classification (NCBI taxonomy): domain Eukaryota; kingdom Viridiplantae; phylum Streptophyta; class Pinopsida; order Pinales; family Pinaceae; genus Picea; species Picea abies. Next base: position 341 of record CBVK0101751626.1, on the reverse strand, counting down.
TGGCAGTGAGTCTTTACTGTGAAATTCAGAGTTATAAACATAAAGCAGATAACATAATGAACAACAATAACACACAGCATTCATTCACAAGTATGAGTAATGGATTTTTCAAGAGGAAACCCAACCAGGGAAAAAACCTCGTCTTCTTAAGATGTTCAGCAAGCTTCAACTTTCTTACATCTCATCTTTCATGAGCACCAACTCATAGAGGCTACAACCTCTGATTGCCAGCACCTACTGGCTGAGAGCACCAACTCCCACAGAATCCCAGCACCCACTAGATGGAAGCATCGACTTCCTTTTTACTTCAGCACCAACTGAATGAAGGCACCAACCTTCAG
>CBVK0101751604.1:0-13232 GCA_900067695.1 Picea abies | reverse complement strand
AGGATGTTGAGAGATTCTCTCAACCTCTCCCTCCAAGAGTGGAATTAGTTGAATCTGAGTCCAACTTTATATATGTGTATTGTATTGTGTTCAATAGGGAAATAATAGAAGAATATCATTATGTGTGCTATGCCTACTTTCCTGATTTCTTATTTAATGTATCTATTCCTGAAAGAATAATGTATACCTTTGCAACTATCCAACTGAGTCGCATAAATTTTCAAACTAAAGCAGTCATGGAGTATCAACTTTGGCAATATTTGTAACTTGAACTCTCATTCAAGTCAATGTGTAAAGAAGTTTGGCAATATTTGTGACTTGAACTCTCATTCAAGTCAATGTGTTGAAAGGTTTGTTAAATTACCAATGGAAGGTAGGAGCTTTTTCAAATTCCAAGAATGTGTTGAAAGGTTTGTTAAATTACCAATGGAAATTTGTTAGAATTTCAAGGGAATCTAGTAAAACATCATGCTTGTTTGGATTCCAAACTAAAGATTAGTTTGGCAATGTTAGGATGTAACCTTGTTGGGTAATAGTGCAGCCTTTTAATTATATGATTTTCTATTGAAGCCTTCTAGCGAAATAAAAAAAAGCCACATTTCCGATCACATGAAATGGGAGGGTAAGGCGCCTTCTCTATAGTGGGATGTTTCTTTTCTCTGAAAAGAAGTCCTCCATGGGATTTGAACATGAACTCTTCTAAAAGGAGACACCTTTACCAATTCACCTTCAACATTAAGGATTTGAACATGAACTCTTCTAAAAGGAGACACCTTTACCAATTCACCTTCAACATGTTAGCACCCACTTGATCAAAATGTAGTAGCTTAGTTTCAAGTCTGCGTTGTATATGGATGTATATGGATGGGAAGTATTTTGGATTTTTTCCCAAATGAGCTTTCCACTAATCCAAACCAATAATTTACCCATGAAACTGCGCCCCAAGCACTTCAAAAGATAAGGGCGGGCAACCCATGATAGGCATACCCAAAAACATTTTAAGTACTTCAAATCCAATTACAGGATGGCATATGCAAGCAAAAAAGCTCTAGAATGTACTCTGTTGAGGCCAGCCAACTTGTCAATGCAAGACTCTCTGATTCCTGAGATGGTATAAACATCATTATCACTTGATATAATTCAAATTAAGTGATATCTCTGATTCCTGAGATGGTATAAACATCATTATCACTTGATATAATTCAAATTAAGTTATCACAAGGAAAAACGTCTTCATGGGTGGAAATAATGCACAGAACTGCTCCATGTAATGAACAGCTAGTTTGGCAAAAATCCAAGAACTATTGATTTAGCATATTAACTTATTAACCTTCAATCTATCCATGTTAACTCTAAATGTATTAAGCATGAGCAAGATCAAACAACGTCCATGTAAACAACAACGAGTTTGCATCTATCTATATTACCTTTGCATTTATTAAGCATGAGCAGGATCAAACAAAGTAAATGTAAACAACAACCAGTTTAGAATAAATCTGCCATAACCTGAAATTTATTAAAATAAAATAACTACATTTCAACACAAGATCTTTATTAAAATAGCATATAGCTCTATCTTCATCTTGGATATATGCATGTTAACTTTGGATCAATCAAATATATACAAGATCAAACCAAGTAAATCAAACAAATCTTTAAAAACAAAGAGCACTAGCTAAGTTTGTGCTTGAACTTGAACTCTATACACACAAAACAGAAGAAATGGAACTGACGGAAAGATTAAATCTATATATCTATTCTATATATGTTATATAATTACAAGGAGATCACTCAATACTTATATTAAAGTGGGAAGAGCCCAACATTAAAGATTACAGGGAGATCACTCATACTTATATTAAAGTGGGAAGAGCCCGACATTAAAGATTACAAGTAGATTACTCTCACTTATATTAAAGTGGGAAGAGCCCAACATTAAAGACGAGTTGTTTGGTAATTCACCTACAAAGCAATGATAATTCAAATATGCACTTACCTAACCACATGGTGCATGTATACAAATATACACCTCCCATAAGTGCAACTTAGGGAAGTATGAAAACGTTGAATATCAAAAAAGAGTCACGACTACAAGGCCATGATAGTTACCCATGTACAAAATGTTCAAAGGATGAATATTAGCAAGGGACCAAAACAAGGCTCTTTGAAGGAAGTAACACCAATGCTAAAAGACCTTAGTTGAAACTAAAGAAGACCCCACAAAGATGCATTGAAAGGCAAGAACATGAGGTCAGTGTAGGTTGAAAGCTCCAATCAAAAAGTATGAAAGAAACTTTGAAGAGAAGGGCCAAATAACCTCAAAGAACATGATTGAATTCTAAAGCAATAGAGAATTGGTTGCAAAGGTGCAAGGATGGCAACACTCACAGCTACCACATGAATGCTCCAGAAAAATACAAGTTGGTTAGGAACCAAAACAAAAGCTTTAAATAAAAGTAAACATCATCAACCATCAAAAGAGCAATGAACCCTGTAGAGGCTAAAAACTCCAAACAAGAAGTATGACCAAAACTCTACATAGAGCCAAGTAACCCCAAACTAGCAGCACCATCAAAATCCACAAAATAAGCAAAGTTGAGTTGCCAATCCATTATAGAGATACGTATCATCTGGATGCTTACAAAGGAAAGAATCACCTTTAAATCAGGTCTATGTGAATCTTTAAGGGCTAGGGCCGCCATCCAAGTCGAGAGACTAAAATTCAACTTGGGCACAAGAGTGGGAACGACCATCCTTCATCGTATCATTGTCCATCAGACCGTCTTCTCCCATATCAAAATTGACCACGTCCACCTCCGCACCAACCATTCTTCAATAATTTTATGCAAAACCCTTTAAATTTGCAGTAGGCGATGGATATACAGGGCAAATGCAAGACACACATCTATAGGGCTACAAAACAAATAAACGCAAGGGGGTGTAGATCTGAGAATCACTACTGTAAAGATGTGTTGTTTTCGTACAAGAAATTAGCAAAAAATGAGCAGAATAGGAGCCAAAAAATGGTAGGAGTTTATAACATAGATTCAAAGAGTTCCCAAATATAGATACTACTCACAAGCAAGGTGGAAAAACATCTATACGTGCAGGTGGGGCAAGAAGTCTTTGCTTTGACATTTTCTTTGACGATCACGACACGAGAGGAGGAGAAGAGAGCAACATAGCAGAGAGATAAAAAAAACAGAGGGTCATGGCTACAATACAGGTCGAGGCCACTGCCAATAGAAAACCAAAGCAATGGAGAAAGGCTAAAGCTCTCTGTCCGACACTCTGATACCGTGTTTAAAAACAAAGAGTAACGAAGATCATGCTTGAGCTTGAACTCAATACACTCAAAGCAAAACAACAACAGAAGAAATGAAACTGATATAAAGATTAAATCTATATATTTGTTATATAATTACAAGGAGATCACCCATAATTATAATAAATTAGGAAGAGCCCAACATTAAAAATGGCTTATATAATTAGAAGGAGATCGCCCATACTTATAATAAACTTGGAAGAGCCCAATTAAAGATGGCTGTTTGGGTAGTTCACCTACCAGGTAGTGATTAGATCAGTGACCTAAATAAACTTAACTACATAGTATATATATTATATACACCAACAACGAGGTCGTATAAACAATGTGAGCCAGCCTAATAGGACAAAAAGTTTAGTGTGAAAAGAAAAATAAACAAATACATATAAATAATAAAAAGTTAGGTGGTCTAGCTTTAGTAGTTCACTATTTTGAATTTTGTGCAGGAGGTTTAGGGTCAATCTCAAATCTCTTTCATAATCAGTGTCAATAAGTTTACGCAGAGCACCATCTCTGATATGTGAAGAAGTGCCCAAGGTTTCAGCAATGTTTTCCTTGGTAAAAACTAAATAATAACAAACAAATTAACATATATCCAATTTAACTAGATTTAATTCCAAGGTTTAATTTTTTTTTTTTTTTTTTTTTTTTTTTCGGGTTTTCTTTCGGGGTTAAGAAGGATCTCTCATATATCCACTGTAAGCTAGGATCTATTAAAACAGCACAGCTCTATTTTTACGTAGGGATCTATTTAAAATAACATAACTCCATTTTTATCTTGCATCTAACTCTGTTACTTCAGGTCTATTAAAATAACATAACTCCATCTTTATCTTGCATCTTAACCCTGAATAAAGTTAAAAAGAAAGGGGACTTGGAAAATACCCGCATGTACAGAGGCTCCATCAATTTGAAGAGTCAAGTCTTCCCCCGCCCGCCATTCCGGCTTGTCCAGAAAGATACACAATCTATGTAAACGAAGGCGAAGGTGCTCTTCTCGTCTGGGGCAGATGGTTTATTTGTAAAACAAACCATCGCGGCCCAGACGTGAAGAACACCTTCGCTTTCTTCTCCACCTGCACTTCAATATCAGCCGCTGTGTCTAGCAACAGAACGACCATGTAATAAATATCATGTTGTGTGTATAGATGTAAAAGTGCAAACCCTCGATAGCGTTTAAAGATGGGCAGTCCACAAGTCTCAAAAATCAGGGTTCCAAAGATGGACCGTTAAAAAGCATCAGAAACAGGGTAATTGAATCTTGTGCTTGTAAATTGTGAAGTGCAAAGTTAGAATAGTTACTCTAGGAGGGCGCTGCCTAAATATTGTGCTAAACGCATTTTTTCTTGCTACTCTGGCCGGAAAACAAGAATTTCGAATGCCCTCCTGCCATTCATGCAAATCCGGCAAAAATAGAAAGAAATACACGCAATCAAACCATGTAAACGAAGGCGAAGGTGCTCGTGTCGTCTGGCAACGATAGTTTATAGACATAAAATGGTAAACAAACCATCGTGGCCCAGATGTCAAGAACACTTTCTCTTCCAGCTCCACCTTCAGATGGAAGAGGATAAAAGCTCGGGCATAGATGCAGAAAGGGTTTTTTCTGGTCTACCTCACAGTATGTTAGAATGCTTCGTCCGCCCTATCTCTCTCGTATTTATAATTCTGGTGGCCAATCTTCCAAGATACGCCTCCCCATAAAAATCATCCAGCCAGCGATGCAAGATTGTGACCTTTCATCGCCCACTTGCAAAACTGTCCAATTTCTAGACCATGCTTTATTTTCTTTATTTTTATTTTTATTATTTTCCAATTTCTAGACCATGCTTTATTTTCTTTATTTTTATTTTTATTATTTGTTTATATTTGTGGATGTCACACTAGTTCGGCGCGCATTACTTCTTTGATATTTTATATGGAAAGTGTTCAGATGGAATCTGACGGGAAATTGGTCGGCGATTTTATAGCAGTTATGCGCGCATTAGTTATTTACTAGTGGTTGGTTGGTCTAGAAAATGGTTGGTCTAGAAAATGAAATGGAGAGCTGTATATGGCATCTTTCCACTATATAACAAAATCTTGTAACAAAATTTTAATTTTTGTTAATCACTTAGAGGTGGTAATCAGCTAGCCGTCATAGTAAATTTTAAATAGTAAAAGTAAAATAATAAACATTACATTGATATCTTTATAATAGTGAAGAAATTAGTGGTTGAAATCCTAATTTTTAATTTATCAAATTCAAAAATCCTAATTTTTCCATGAACAAGAAACATCATCTCCAGTTTTTACATTTTCTTTTTTTCCCGATAGAAATTACTCGATATATATTAGGTATATATCATTTTATATCATTTACAATCACAGTATCCAGACTAGCTCATAGCAGCCATTACAAATTCGTCCCGGAGACCCAGCCGGGTTTGACCTCTAGACCTCCTCCCAACCTTGGAGAAAGATATTGTTCACGGAACTAAATTTTTTTTAAAAAATAAATGAATTTCAAATTATATGGAAACTTTGGACAAGGTTGTAGATTTTGGGAAATTAATAAGTAGTCAACCTCATTTGACTCTCTAACCGAAAGCTATAGTCACCAAAACAATGCAAAATGCACTATTTAATATAGCAAAACGCACCTACTAGGTAAATGCATATTTGAATTATCATTGCTTTGTAGGTGAATTACCAAACAACTCATCTTTAATGTTGGGCTCTTCCCACTAGTGAGAGAAGTTTTATGGTGGGCCAATGATCAATTTGATTGAGATGATCAAACAGATGAAATATTTAACATGGGATGGGATATGTTACTGTACATATTTTTTATATAAAAATCTTTTGAACTCCGCTTTTGTTTCCGATTATTTTACAAGTTACATTTTAAGGTCATTAAAACAAAATTTATGTCTTTAACTTGCATGGTATAACATTAAATATATAATTGATGAAATGGAGTATTTGATATTTGTTCTCTAAGATCGAGGTTAAGATTAAGAGGTTGTGATGTGGTTTAGATTAAAAATGAAAATTTAATAAAATATTCAATTATTTTAATTAGATTTAATTGATATTAAATAAATATTTTATTTATTTACTTTCTAAAATTTTATAATATAAAAATAATCTTAATTTTATTAAATTAAAATTTTGTATTAATATTATTAAATTAAATTGAATATAAAGTTTTATTTTTTAATAAAAATATATTTAAAATATAAATTGTATGGAATACCATTATTTTCAAATTCTAGAGATGTACAAAATGATTTTTGGAATATACTAGTATTTAAATTTTTCATCTTTGTATATTCCATTTTCAATGGAATATCACTATTTTCAAATTCAAGAGATGTATAAAATGATCTTTGGAATACTATTACTTAGATTCTTCATCTTTGGAATACAAAGGCAATTCTTTATCTTTGAAATACAAAAGCTTAGATTTTTCAATGAGGTGGGAACTAGCTACTCCGCAGCTATTACCCTTGTTTCATTAACATTTTGACTTATTAAAAGGTGGGATATCATTTACATGTTGTAGTTTCTTATTATTTATTATTTATCTTAATTTTATAAGGAGAATTTCAAGTTGAACCATATTTTTTAAAATAATATATTGATCTATTTTTAAATAAATTTAATGATAATTTGAATAATGATATTTTGTGAGAATGTACTTTTTAAAATAAATTTAATTTAATGAAAATTATAAAATTATTTTATTTATAAATTAAATAATAATAAAAGAAGAAGAAAAACTCTACTCAACTTCCAAAAACATGAAAACATGGAAATTGAGATAACATTCTACATAGATGTATGGAATCTTTCAAGTTGACTAAATAAATATTTTTAATATAAATATAAATTTATATTATTTTTTAAATATAAAAATATTATATTGATAGGACTTTTCGAGTGAAAGCGAGACATTGTTTATGCCCCCACCACAGTTCAACTCTCTCAAGTGGCATGTTCATGTTTGTGCTTATGATAGTTGTGCACCTATGCTTGTGATAGCAGTTGGAGCTCGATGCATGTCATGTGTGACTTTGATGGAATAGATATTCCTGACTCGCCATCTATTAGTTGAAGGATGACTTATGTAGCATGATAAGATGTTATTGTCCCATTAAATATATTAAGTATAACAATTGTTGTTTGTACATGTTGACCAAAAGCATCTAGTCAATGTGTGTGTGTGTAGCCTCAAGGGTTAGCTCAATTGGTTGAACCATCCGCCTAAGGCATGTTCCTAACGAGGAGCCCATAAGTCACAAGTTCAAATCCGATTGAGTCCCTTGGGGTTACTAGCCACTATTGAGGTTGGCAGTTGAGTCACATTCCATTTAGACAAGGAAGAGGGGGATCTCGTGAGGCTTTCCTTGAAATATATGTGTTTGTGTTTGTGTGTGTGTGTGTGTGTGTGTGTGTGTGTGTCAATTAGGTGTTGCTCGAGTGGTTGTGATGAAAACTTGTTAGCCTCCCCACTTTGTGACACGCTTTCTCTTAGTGAGTTGATTGTTAATGAGTTATATATATGATCTATTCATAAGTTGTTGACCTGGCCTTATGCCTTGAAGAATCTAGGGTTTTCCATGGGATGTGTTACTTAGAATATGTGTATGTGTGTACACATGCACACACATATCTAGCCTTGTGGGTTAGCTCAATAAGTTTGAATAAACTATTTTGTGGTGGAGTTTGTCATGAGGTATTTGGTTGGGGTTCAAGTCTACTTGAGTCTTGTTGGGTTACCATCAACCATTGTGGTTAGTGATTGAGGTGCCGTCCATCCAAATATTCTTAGGAAGAGGGACAAATTATGTGAGGTTCTCTTTAGAATATTGTGTGTGTGTGTGTGTGAACAGGCCCTGCTAGGTTTGTGAAAGTGGCGTGTTGTTATTGCTCTCACCTTTGCAAGGCCATCATTTGAATATTGAAAGTCGTCATGGCCATTAAGTTGCACTAGGAGGTCAATGCAATACAACATTCCACGTATGGATAGGCAATGAATGAATGTTGAACACAATAAAATCTAAAGGAAGCATCCTCAATTTTTTTTTAATATAGAAATATTATATATTATTAAACCATCAAGGTTGGAGGATAACTTTGAAGTGAGATTAATAAAAATTAGCAAATTGATTATAGTCGTTGTAAAATGGATGTGCAAAGTTCATTTAACAAGGGTTACAAGTAGTTTAGTTCCGCCTTTCATTGTGGTTATCGGTGCATGCTATAGTATAATTAAATTTGCATCTCAAATCTTGATAGACTAAGAAAAGTCCAACTTCATCGTCAAAAATTTACATTAAGCCAAATTTGGCATCGAGATTTTACATTATACTCTCATAAGGTGAGATGAGATGCTACTTGTGAGCATACAATAAATATCACTACAATAATAACATTACTAATGACAATGAGTTACATTGTTGTGCTCTCTGTGATTCACTAAACTTAAGCACTAGACATAAATTTTTCCTAGAACCTAGAAGTGATAGCATGGACAAGATTTCATGCTTCCAACATGCCCACATTGTCACTTAAATATTCCTAGCAAAATTTATGTATGGTGCTTAATGTTTGATGTGTGTAAACAATTGTCATGTCAGGGTCCTACCCTAATCTCCCTACTTTGGGAGTACTTAGGAGCTAGTCAATTAATGTGCAAGGCCCACTAGATAGTTAGTGGGTAGATACTTAATGTAAAAGGGGTGTCCTTATTAAACAAGACCCACTATGTGGTTGGTAATGATTAATGATGGACCCACAAGTATAGGCTATTGCTAGTAAGAAACTATTTATAAAGCTAGAAGGCTATGTGATGTTTTGTCAAGGATTGTTGTTGTATTGGAGCTTTTCTCAAAGGAGGTTGCCCCCTTGAAGAGGCTTGTGAACATTGATCTCTCTTTTGAATTATCAATGCAAGGGTTATATTCTACAGGTTCAATATTGTTGTCTCTTATATTTCTTTGAATATTGTTCACGTTCTATTGTTTATGTTGGTTAAGTATATTACAAGTGTTATTAGAGCTCTTTCTTGAGCCAATCCACAATCGATTTTTATAAAAAAAAAAATACCCACAAAACGTTAGATAAAACCTTGAAGCACCTAATTTCTATAGGGTTGTTTTGCCTCCTTAGAGTTAAAAATCAACAATTAAGCATGAACCCTTGAATAAATTTGTCTAGGAAATAAAATGAACCGTTAACTTTACGGTAGACAATGAAAGAAACCTAAATAAATAGTTTTCTTTGATTTTTCACTGTTAGAATTCGTTCTAAACAAATAAAAGATAAAATGTTTTGAATTTTACGGTTTTTGGTTTGTTGTTGGGAGAAGAATAGTGCATTTTCTCCAATTAGGGATTATGGGGTCAAGAAGTATGCCCCTCTAAAATTTGGTCATTTCTATCTCGAGGATTAGGGTAAGAGATTAGGACCCTAAGGGTAGAATAATCCCTCACCTAATCAAGAATAAGTTATGAGGAGAAAGGTCCTACAAGAAAGGATTCCACATGGGAAAAACTTTCACCAACAAGATCAATTATGGCTTGAATAAAACGCTTGAAACCCTTACCAAGGAGCCAAAAGAAAGACATGAGAAGAGATTAAGCACTTACCAAACCAACAAAAGATGGAAGAGATAAAAACCCTAGACGTCTTCCTTCCAAGTGACTAAATAACCCTTACAATGGATTGATCTTACTAGCTAGTAGAAGTCTTGAACATTCATGACAATTATTGATGCACCAAGAAAATAGCCAACAAAGAGAGAGATCCAAGAATTGACACCAAGACCTCCAATAGGTAGATCTTCAATAAATTGTTTTTCTCAAATAATGTCCACCAACAACAACAAATTGGAATGAGAGAAGAGCATGTATTTATAGATGAGGCTTCTATATCCTTCTCGTTCTTTATTATTTTCTATCTCTCTAAAATTAGCCCAGGAGACTCACAAAAAGTGACTTACCATCCACACAAAGAAGAAAACTAAGTCAAATACAAGTAATACATGCCACATGTACAATAAAACCCTCTAAGAGAGGGGGTCGTCCCATAGAAGAGGGGTCAAATTGCTCAATTAGCTCAACATTCCATTGGAAATGTGTAGTCAAGGCCTCAAATCATGGTCTAGAAGCATCTTATGCAAGGACGAAGTCAACATTCAGCCTCATAATGTGGAACGACTTCCTAGAATGAGTGAATAATACCCCAAGAAGTGGACGACTCCTCTGAATCTGCTCATGTATGCTAAAAAAGCGCCTCCAAGGTGTGACCACGTCTTCATCTCAAGCAAAGATCCTCCACAAGGCATGGAAAGTGACCCTCCAAATCAAATCAAGTCCTAAAAACACCCCATAACTATCATAATGTCCAAACTGTGGGTCGGCCCTCAAATCAAGTGAATAGATGCTTAAAAATTGATGAAATGACATGGTGTTCTAGAATATTCAACATGGCATGTGTAGAGGTGATCAATGCAAGTGAAAATAACCCAAATGTGCCTCGAAGGATGTGACCTATGCCTTGGGATATGTGTATTGACTCAAGAACTATAAGACTACCTCATGAAACATGAAACTAAGTGAGCATATGTAGAATCATCTCTCATAGTAGATGGCCAAAGTGTGATGAATGTGTAAGATAGGGTCCCATGCTTAGGCATAAGATAAGCTTGTTATACATAGGTATGACAACCTTTACAACAAGAGCAACATTTTTACATCACATACAAAAAAATAAGAGAGACTAGTAGCTCCCCTAGATCATGTGCCCTAGTAGATCCACCCCAAGATGCTTGCATACCTACCTACATCATAAATGGCCAACATGATGAAGAGATGCCAACATCAAGGGGCAATTAATCGAAGCCATAAGAGCAATGCATATCTTGAAATGGGGACTAAAAGGACAGACCATGATCAACCACAAGGGGTCTAGAGATACTACATAGGCCCCCCAACAATACATAAAACATCTAAGCATGGTCCAATACAATACATGAGTACAAATACAATCACACTTTTGGCTCATTACGATACGATGAGGCACATAATCTTCTCATATGATGGGTCATGCCTGACAAAAAATGTAGGGTACACTAAAGTGAATCTGAGGTGTAACAAGACCCAAGCTCCCATGTTGGCCACTAGAAACATAAACTTGAATAATAGGTTCACTGAATAGGAAAATTTGGTGTCCCAACAAAAAATTGCCATGGAGGAACTATCACAAAGGTTGATAAGATTTTAGATAGCCTACCCAAATGGCTCGAGAAGTAGGACTATCAAATCAATCCCACATAAGGAAAATTCCGCAAATGGGGAGAGTCACATTAGAGAACCCTTTCATGAGAACAATATGTAGCATTGCTTTCCATGAACAAGTTTGACAGGTCCAATCTCATCAATTGGGTTACTTATATGGAACACTACTCCATGGAATTAATGATGACATAATGAAACTTAGAGTGGGGATATTATACTTGGATAAGGAATAATGGCAATGAAATAAAAAATTATATTGGGGATATGTTGTTTAGAGTCAGCTTGTGAATGTTGTTATATTGGGGATATGTTGTTTAGAGTCAGCTTGTGAATGTTGTCTATGCTTGTTTTGAAAGAGACACTCAATTTGGGATGACTAACCAAGTTACACTAAACATGCATAGTAGTAGAATTTATAAGAGCCTTAATTCGCATAGAGGGCCTAATCGATTATTTTTTTTAAAGAATGTTTCCTCATTGGTCTCAAGGAGGAGATTAGAACATAAGTCATGACGCAATGCCCAACTACTTCGTTGCAAGCCTCTCAGAGAGCTCACAAAGTAGAGATAGTGATAAATGCATAGACCAAAAGACCCTCTTTTATTCCCCATCCTTTCCCTCCTCTGGCATCTACAAACATCCCCCTCTTAGCCCTCGAGGGTCCTCAAGCTACTCTCACCCTATTTTGCAACTTTGAAGTTTGCACGCAATTGGTCTTTGCAGGCTTAATTTTTCTCCGCACATCGAGTTACCCTCTTTTATTCCTCATCCTCGTCCTCCTTTAGCATCTACAAACATCCCCCCCCAACACACACCTTCTCATCCCTTAATCGTCCACAAATTGTTTACACCCCATTTTGCAACTTTGAAGATCTACACAATGTTGGTCTTTACACGCCCAATTTTGCTCCACACACTAATTTTTAGTTTGTGTACCCAGTTTTGCATTGCATGGCCTATTTTGATATGCTTATGAATGTAATTAGAATTAACACACCCTCTTATCCATGTGCTGGAAAGCTATAATATAGCAAGTTGTAACTATCTTGTAACCAATTCTAATTGATTTAGAGTGTATATAAATAATTGTAATTGAAACGATGAGGGTTGGTTAGTTGGATTTTGCGTGTAATAATTAGTTTTTGTGACTGTATGGAAGAGTAGAGATCGAAGTTCAAATCCATTGGGAATTGTATGGAGTTATGTGGAGTCTTGTATGGACCTATCCTATGGAATGAATAGAAAGGACTATTTGATGGTTCCCTGATCCAGATGGATCTCGGTGGCCACCTTTTCCACTGAATCACCATTTTGAGCCTGTGGTTTTGATAAACCGCGATATTCACCCTTTTGATGGGGAATGGAATGTAATGTCATCTTCATTTGTTAATTATAGTCATCATGTAATGATTTCCTAGTGGTCTTATGTACATGCCTACAACATAGCGTTAATGCATCATATCCCATTATAACTCTGCAGTTAAGCGTGCTTAGGCTAGAGTAGTATTGGGATGGGTGACTACCTGGGAAGTCCTAGTGTTTTACATGCCTATGGCATTTTATAAACTTAGTCAAATTTATCCCACATGCATCATGGGAATTGTTCTCCTCTCACTCTCTCA
>CBVK0101751591.1:0-10734 GCA_900067695.1 Picea abies | reverse complement strand
TTGTCCCACAAACAAAGGGGTCTCATACACCAATTTGGTGTGCTGGCTTGACCGTGACCTTAAAAAAAAAGATTGATAGCATAGAGATATCACAATAAACCAAAAATGTTGAGAATTTTTAGAACATAGGGATATCCCAATTAACCAAAAGAAAACTTTGAATTATGAATGAATAAAGTTAACATATCCATATTCATTTTCAAGCGATGGTTACACCATTAATAATTATAACTTGATTTCTGTTATTATATTTTAATAAAAACTTTATCCACAATCTTAACTTGCAATAGCAATAAGTTTCATGCCATATCCAATAGCAATAAATTTCATGCATTTATAATTGTACACCTGGTTACTCTTTGCTATATGCAATAATGTTAGTAATGAAGTCAAGATTTGTGAGCTCTGGTTCAATCATTTAAACGTGAGCTAAAAATCATTCTTACGGAAACCTAGCAAATAATGAAATTTACAATCTGAACATTCTATTGTTCAGATTGCAATTTTGACATTTTAAATGTAATTGGAGATTTCAAAGACCTCAAGATCACACCTCCTCCGAATGGATGAGATTGCAATTTTGATGTAATTGAATTGCAGATTTTGAGTTCTATCAAAAAATTGTTCCTAAGAAAACACCTGAAAGGTAAACAAAAACACCTGAATGTGGGGGTCCTTTTAGTTAGTCTTTAACCCATGCTGAAACCCTTGCACCTCTTTTCTCAACCTATAAATCCCCAAAACAATGCAGCCTTGTGAGTTTCGTACCTATCACAAAATAAAAATATAAATAAAACTTCGTTTTTTTTTAAGAGTTTTGTACCCTGCCCCTCCTGCTAAAAAAAATGGGTGGGTTCTACCTTAAAAAACCCTAGCCTACACTCATAAAGGATTCATAAGTGAAGTTTCTTAGAAACTAGAAGATGCTGGGCATTTGGATTCATAAATGAAGTTTTACCTCACAGCTCTATTAGAGTGCAGCCTTTACTTGGAGATCCTTGTTGCTTGCCATAAATCCATGAGGAGTGTTTGTCAAGTAACGGGCTCTCTTCCTGAGACCTTCTAAGACTTGCCTATAAAAAGCATATATCTAAAATGGAGAAACTCTCAATTTCAGACTCGATAGCTCTACAATGTTTTGATATAAATAATTTTCTGCAAGAAGAGATTGTGTTAGGCTAGATACAATAGCTTCATCACGTGCACTTCCACGAATTGTCATTTGAACGGATCTCATTTGCATTCCTTCCAACAATATAAGCATCAGTTTCTCTGGCACTTTTTATAAGTTGGTTTTTTGTTGAGTGCTGGTCTTTGAAGCCTTGGTGGATTCTAGCTCTTCTGTTCTGCTTTTCTGCCCACCGACTAATAATTATCTAGTTTATTGTGCAAATAAACGAAGTGCAAAAACTAATCTTTAAAATCACCATGTATTTGATCGAGAAAATATGGACAAGGCAACGTTAAAAGTTAATAAACCATTTCACTCAGACAGAAGAGTTTTGAGATAAAGTCCTCTAAAAGATTAACTAACATTTCTTAGACTAGTAGATATCGTAGTAATAATTATAGGCAGGGAGAATGATTGTAAATTAGTCTCTGCCTTCTTCAAGAGTCCTTTTGCTGGAGCAAGTGGGGGTACCCTGAATTTTTCCATCTTTCCATTCTCTTCTCGTATGATTTTGTTTTGGCACCACTTGGCTACTTGCCTTCGACCTTCAGCCACCAAGTAAGCCTTGCAAAGCCAGGCAGCTTTCCACTGATGTACCTTGAAAACGGTTTAACCTTGATTCCAGTGATTTCATTGGAATCAGTCAATCTGGAGCAGTATACTTTTTTATCTATTTATCCAACAGGATAACTTTAGATTTGAGTGGTATCACCGGAATAAGAAAATTTGGAATACAAGTCTTTCTGCTCCATTTATCCAAAGGTATAATCACTGATTTGAGTGATATCATTGGAGCCGGTCAATTCAGAGAGAAAATACTTTTGACCCATTTATCCCCTCGAACCAACCATATGATGATCCAGATACTATGAGATAAATCATGGTGTTCAACAGAACAATCATGAAAACGTTATGAGACTGATGCTCACCATTGAGACGAGTGTCTGTGAATTCACGCCAGGATCACCATCTTGCCAATCATCCTCTAAAATTTAATAAAAAATTGAAATAGTGATACTATATCTTCCCTAAAAATCTTACTAGCCCACGACCTTGTATCTGTGTTTCAAATTGAACAGCCATGATATCAAGCATAAATCTTTGTTGCTTTTTACCTCCCTAAAAACTAAAACCGTCACTTCATATCAGTGCGAATTTAATATAGTCCATAATCTAAAATTGGAGGATGATCAATATTTCTCACTCAAGAGTCTGTACCTCAAATGCCCTGGTGTAAAATGCTATTAAGCAATTAAATTTGTTTCATAATACAGTTAATATCTTGAATGCAATGATGCTTACTGATATTGTTCTGTGCTCTTTTAAAGCTCTCAGATGGACTTGAAGACATCAAATTAAGTTGCTCTAGCTCCAAGTGCCGCACGTTGCTTGCATTTAAATCATATGAAGGCATTTAATATGGAGATAATGTTAGGAAAACGAAGATACAAAAGAGAGATAACAGAGGAAAGATATTCTTTATTAATGGAGTCAATACTCCATATCATACCAGGAAATCTCATCATTTGTAACTCTTACGTAGTTGCACCCCTAATGTCCCATATACTTGCATGTATCATTACCCTAATCAGGACTCCTTGTATATATTATTGAATGTTATTATCCCAACATGATCTGGATTATGTAGAGAACAAAATGAAGGCAGAAATATAAATGGCAACACATAAAGATATTGCAGAGAGCATAGTGATACAGTAAAACCCAAACTCTATTAATGAATGAAAAGGAAAAACATTGTAAAATGCAAAGCAATACAAACTAACTAGAATGGTGGTAGCTTATCACTGAAGATAGATGTGTTGCCTGCGCTCATTCACAAGAAGGCATTACAAGAGGATAAAACTTCCTTTTAACATAAAGTATGATGCCCTGGGATGCAAAAACCGTAAAGCTGTAAAACCTTAACTCTAGGAAATGATGTGGCAAAAAGAATGAGGGCCCCAAGGAGGCTAGTTGATACGTCAACTTCCAGGGGCAGAACCTTTTCATACAAACTCCATTTGGGGTGTTTCTTGGAGCATTACAAAGCTTAATCCATGCTTTATGAGTTTGGCAAGCCATGCCATTAAAGATTTTGTGGCCTACCTCAACCACCAAAAACGCAACAAAAATGCGTGAAAAGCACGTAGGAAATTCAAGACCTAAAAAACTATAATAAAATTGCCAAGATGTGGAACCATCATGAATCAATGGAACAAGTGGGTGGCCACCAGTATCCACCTGGATCAGTTGCCCTCCCTTAAGAAGCAATCCCATTGCATCAAGTTCCTCCATCAAATGAGGAAACTTTTGTTGAATCTGACTCTTGGTGAGCCATTTTCCGTGGTGAAGGAGCTACCCTACTGTGACAACCTAATTGAGTTGGACATTCTATTAGCAGGTGCCCTTCATCTTAACCTAATTGAGTTGGACATTCTATTAGCAGGTGCCCTTCATCTTGATGTCCATGATTCAATCAATGTCCCCTGCTCAATGTAGTCAAGATTGACTTCAGTAGGGGCCAAGTGCTCGACCACTTCTAAGATGTCCAAGAGAGGTGGAGAATGTGGTTGGAGCAACTCTACATTAAATATAGGATGCAAGCCAAGGAATGGGGGGATACTTAATTCAAAAGCATTTTCAATCACAACCTTGCTAATGGTGTAAGGCCTGAATTGGAGCAGATTGAGCTTCTGATGGGATCCTATGAGATGCTCTTTTAGCAAATGCAACCATACCTTATCTCCCACCTGAAACTTGTGNNTCTTTTAGCAAATGCAACCATACCTTATCTCCCACCTGAAACTTGTGTGGAACCAATGTTGACCATGGCGCTACTTGTACTTGGCATTGGCTTTTTGCAAAATATCATGAACTTGTCGTTTGATGTGTTGGATCCGTTCAACAAATTTGGTTTCTCAATCAACGTTGGTGTAAATGGGAGGATTCTTGTTGTGTAGACGAAATGGGAAGAGCTACAACAATTGGGGCCATTGGCTAGAACCCTAAGCACACCTGAAAAGGGTTGTGGCCAATACAGCTATGACACCTGAAAAGCACTGTGACCAATAGAGCTATGAATAGAGCTATGAAGGGCTATGTTGTAGCTATGTTGAACATAAGGAAGGCTCTCATCCCATGTGCATGGATGTTTGGAGTTGTACATTCTCAGGATATGCACAATCATCCTATTGACTACATCTGTCTGACCATTGGTTTGGGGGTGGAAGGCAGTTGATTTGGTCAACTTGGTGTCCATCCTCAACCATGGGCTAGACCAAAAAGTACTCTGGAAGCTATTGTCCCTATCTAAACTAATGGCCCGTGGGAGCCCGAAATGAACCCCAATGTGCTCAAAGAAGAGCTTAGCAGTGGCCTCTACTATGATAGTCAATAATCGATATCTTGACTGTGATTTTTTTCACAATTTGATAAGAAATATAGAGTCTCCATGTCACATCCTCCTTTTGCACCAACACGATTGGGCTCTCGCAAGGTGAAGACCCTGATCAAATGTGGCCCTTTTCGATGAGCTCTTCAATCTGACATTTGATTTCTCCATTCTCTAGAAGAAAGTGTCTATATATTGGGCCATTAGGTAAAGAAGCACCAGGTATGAAACCAATTGAATGCTTGACCCAACAATGTAGAGGCACTCTACAGCCGAAGGGAAAATATCTTTGTATTCTTCCACTATTCTACTATGTATAGAGATCCCGTGCAGAGGTCATGGTGGTCACAGTGATCGTCCACTCACCTTCCAACTAGATCATGAAGGGGATAAATCTCCCAGTCTAAGAGATTCCTTTCCTACACTGCTTCATTGAGATCAAGGACACTACAGCAGTTGAAACTACCTCTAGTACCTTGTAGAGGTGACCTCCCAAAGTAACGATGACACTACGAGACCTAGAATCGGTAACAACATGACTTTTCCACATATAAGGTTATCCTAAAAGAACATCACAAACTTCAAGTTGGGCAACATCACACAGCACCTCATCTTTGAAGGGCTTGATGCCATAGGGTAGGTGGCATCGCTGACTAACGTGGATGTTTCATCCTTGGCTCAACCAATAGATGGTGTATGGAAGGGAATGTGACGTTGTCGGCAACTTAAATCTCTTGATGGCCTCGGCTAAGATCAGGTTCTTTTGGCTACCACCGTGAAAAATGAAATGTAGTAGAGTCCTCTTCACCTACATGATACATCTATGAATGGAAGAAGTACTCACCTTCCTTAAGCTCCTCTAGCTCTTTTGGTTGGATCTTTGTGGTTGTGATGGTAGCACTGGGTTCTACATCAATGATCCACTTTCCCTTATCTGGCTCTGAATTAGAGTCTAAGCCAAAGTTCGACTCTAAGACTTTCATCTTGGCCAACAATAATTGTTTCGAGCGACATTCGTCCATTTTGTTCTAGGCCTTTTGTGGAACTCGAGCCACTTTCCAATGTCCTTCAACTTCTCATTACCTTTCTTTGCTTATAGGAGCCACTTTCCAATGTCCTTCAACTTCTCATTACCTTTCTTTGCTTATAGCTTGGACTAGTTTCCTTGAGGTTGGCTATCCTTGCTCTGTGCTTTGTTCTGTGAGTTAGGGACACCTTTACCATGCTTATGTTGTGGCAGACTTGTAGACCCAAACTCCCACTTATCCTTTTGCTTAAGTTGATGCTTGATTTTGACAGGATATTGATAAACGACTCCTAGTGAGGATATGTCCAAGAACTCCATCTCTATTTGGGTGTAACTGTGTAGGCCATTGCGGTACTTCAAAACCAAGTGTCACTCGAAGTCTCTGATACCTATCTTTGAGCACAAGGTATGAAAGATATTTGTTTGAAGTCTCTGATACCTATCTTTGAGCACAAGGTATGAAAGATATTTGTTTACTCCAACACTGCTTGGTCTCTCTCCTAGCCTAGAGTTTTCCATCTTGTGTATTGTTCATCATAATTTCCAACAGGGTAGAATTCCTCCTTGAGGGCATCAATAAAAGCCGCTCAAGTGGATTCTATTCTAAATGTTGTAGACTCATCCCCGGTATGTCTCTACCAATAACTATCCCATCAATCTTTGACATAGGGAAGGGACTTGAGGAATGCAGAGGTGATCTTTTCGTTGTTAGAAAATTTTGAATAAAGTAATAACCCTCTAACAGATTTAACCATTTCTCCAAAGTATCTAGTCTATCTTGCCTTCAAATAAAGAAATGTGAAAGTGAACTTGTACTTTGAAGGGTGTCGCACCTCCAAAATGGTTGCTACTTGAAGGTGCTTCCACCATCATTGGCAATCATCAAAGGATCTAGGTGTATCCACCATCTCATTCCTCTATTGCACGAGGGCTTCCTTGAGAAACAACTTGATATGATATCCTTCTCTGCCATCTCTCTTTTCGTTTGCCATGGGAAGTCACTTGGGTCGGCAAGACTGGTCTTCCCCAAGTTCAGTTAGTTCAAGACTCAACTCCCTATACCCTGACCTCATTGGGGACATGCACAGAGAAACAACAAAGAATAGATTGCTCTGATATCACTGATCTAGATTATGTAGAGAATGAAATGAAGAAATATAAATAGAAACGGACAAAGATATTGTAGAGAGCACAATAATACAGTAAAACTCAAATTCTATTAATGAATGAAATGGAAGAACACGGTAAAATGCAAAGCAGTACAAACTAGCTAGAATGGCGGTAGCTTATCTTTGGAGAGAGATGCGTCGACTGCACCCATTTGCAAGAAGACATTACAAGAGGCCAAAGGTATCTTTTAACATAAAGTATGATGCCCTGAAATGCAAAACCCTAAGGATCCAAAACCATAACCCTAGGAAATGATGTGGCAAAAGGAATGTGGGCCCCAAGGAGGCTAAAATGATGTGGCAAAAGGAATGTGGGCCCCAAGGAGGCTAGTTGATACGTCAAATTCTCAAGGATGCAACTTTCGCATGCAAACTCTGTTTAAGGCATTTCTTGGACCATTACAAAGCTCAATCCATGCTCTGTGAGTTTGGTAGGGCATGCCAATAACACAAGGGAAATGCCCAAAACACGAGTTGGAAGTTTGGGGCTGAAAAACTATAGTGTAACCATTATGAATCAACGGAACAGGTGGGTGGCCACCAGTATTCACCTAGATCACAACATCCCGTCCTTAACACCAAATACTGCATTCTACAAAACAGTACTTTGAAAATAATTAGATTCAACAACTAGAGCATGATTACAACATTTTCTAATTAGATTCAACAACTAGAGCATGATTACAACATTTTCGTAATTTTTGTTTTTTTGGAAGGGTCCAGAGGTTTGTCTGAGTAGTGCAACTCCAAATCTGGGGCATTTCCCAGTGCTCGATCTGACTAGCATAACCTTCTCTTTGAAGGTAGACTTCCAAGTTCCATCTGATTCCCCTAGAGAATCTCTCGTTCTTAGACTGTCATAACCCTCTTTCGCAATGAAACCATTTTACAGGATTTTCCCCCTCTTCTGTGCCATTTCATCCTTTGCAAAATATTTCACCATGAAAAAGTTTCTGTGAAACATTCCTGTTTGTGAACACCTGATGATATTTCATGAAAGTTGAATATGACAGTTTTAACTCAATAAAATGGAAATTAGCATTCGGCATATTGTGATATACGATGTAAACATGATTCTGAAATCTGATATCTTAAAATTGCAATGATGAATATTTGTTTTCTAAAATATAACCTATATGTTGTTTGGGAATATTTTGAACCTGTAATTTACCATCTTCTGCAAAATTTTGCCCAACTGAAACCTCTGTTTTTTTTTAAATCTGTGCAACTTTGTGCACAACCCTTCAGAATTACTTTAATATGTAACAATACATCCAAAACAAACTTCCAAAAACACCTTTCATAACTAAGATGTCGCTTGCCAAAAACATTCTACTTTAAATAGTATATTATGCTGTCAGGGAATGCTATACGAAAAACTTAAAGACTAGTCTTTAAAATATATTACAGGCTTCAATCTTTTGTCATATACCTGCATACTGAAGGTGCTTCTAAGCTGTTGCAGTTTCTCACCGGAAATCATTGGAAAAAGCAGTGATTTTTGGCCTTACTAGTCCAGTCATTAAGCACAGAAAGAATGATATTAATTGACCCCACAACCAAAACAAATTTCTACGAATTTGCACCATAGAGCCAGTTTTTCAAGGCCAAGACTCAAAGCCCTGCTCTACAAAGTCCTGCTTTTGGAAGAAGTTGAAATTTTTGTGCCATATTATTACCCTGAAAACCTTACAATATTTCATTGGACTTGCAGAGATGGATTTGTATAGTCGGTCTCAAACAGGGTTATAGGATGACAACTGGTGCTTCATAGATCACATGCTATTATAGTTCAAAAAGGATGACGATAGGTCTTGCACACACACATAGACTGAGTGATAACTACAACTACACACAGATATCTTACACTATAGTAAAAGAAGGGAATGTAGAGCCACTTTGTTCTTTGGTGAAGAAAGGTGGGTGTGTCAAGGGATTGATTCTCCTGCTCAATATAAGCACACAGAAAATTAATAATGAAAACATTAAAATGATAGTAATGAGAAAATATCATTATACTATTATAGTAAGAAGGCTGGAATTTGATAGGCGATTTGCCCAAAATTTACCATTTTTCCTGTCTTTTGCAGCTTAAAGTATTCATAAATGCCATCTGTGATAGCTGATACAATTTGCAAAAAACAATTTTATCAAAGGTAATGTAAAGCTAAATGCATATAGATTAGGGATGCATAAGCTAAGTTGTCACGGTAAGTGGATGCAGGGCAGGGATGGGATTTTTAAAAATCGGGGTGCTCAGGTGCATCACATACAAATTTTAAATATGTAACAGAACCAAAGTTCTTCTAAACCAGTGGAACTTAAAACATTAAATAATATGATTTAATAACTAATAATATTCTAAAACTCGAGGGAGTGTGAAGATTCGTTGACTTGACGTGAAAAATAGAATGGAAAAGTTTTAAAAAATCCTGGAAAGATGAACATGAAACTTCCTTTTTGGCCTTGGCCCAGGAAAGGATTTTGACCACCAGCTGCAGCTGCTGTCAGCTCTTTTTATTTCAAGTTTTTGTGGGGGATGTCCCCTGATTTTGGGATTTGCAGTGTGGAGACGTCCCCCAGAAAGCCAGGGGATGTCCCCAGCAATTGCGGATGTTTCCGTACCCGTCTTGGATACAGGAGACATGTCCCTGAGATGGGGGTGTGTCCCCCAGACAAACAGGGGATAAGTATTCATGAGAGTTATAGTATTTATGTGTGGCTATTACATCTTCTTCACACTGCAACTAAAGGGCAGTGATGAGAATAAAACTGTACCCAAAAATAGGCTAATGGAGAAGGATGGCCATCAAAGTCCAAGCCTGATAACAAATAGTTAAAGTGAAAGTTAACTTGTATTTATCACATAGCCACCAGTAGATGCAATTACAATGGTATACAATAGGCACTAGTAGGTGCAATTATAACTGTTTTTTTTGTCAGTGATGGGCACAAGAATCAGACAGCAGCTTAGCCAGACAGCAAATAAATGTGATAGGTTTGACTTGCATATGTGGGTGTGTCTTCTAGTTGCATGAAACCAACAGTATCATTGCATGCTTACTATAAAGACAAAACAGATCCAAGTTTGGAGGATTCCAAATCCTCCATATTGGGGATGTTTAATCGGAATTTGCAAGATTTGGTCTGTCCCTGTAAGCAGTAAATTTTTTTGTTTACAGCAAAAGAAAAAGGTGAGTGCAATAATCCATGTCGTTGGATTGTTTGATGTGATGAATGCAAAACATTTTCAAAATCTGAAAAAAAAAGACCATCAATATTTGGTTAATGGGTATTGTTCACATGTGATTTTAGATATAAAGAACTTCATTTTACTATCAGTCAACAGACAGATGCATATTTCTTTTCATGAAGGGCAGTCACTTTAGGCTAAAAACAGCAGATTGGGTTTATAGCAACAAGAATCCTCCCATCATGATAGATAGTCCCAAAGAGAAAAAGGAAACAGAAGATTAGTATAAATAGTATACTGTATGGTACAAGCAAAATAACTTATGGAATACAATGATATCCAAATCTATCAAAAGCTACAAATAAGCATGGATCACCCAAACTCGAATTTACAAACAGTACCTTATTTTCACTCTCTACCACGTCCAACTAATACAGCAGCAGCAGAGCTCCTCTAGACCCATTGATATGATGAATGCTCAAAACATTTTAAAATCCGAAAAACAAAAGATCATCAATATTTGGTTAATGGGTATTATTCACATGTGATTTTAGATATATAGAACTTCATTTTACTATCAATCAACAGACAGATGCATACTTCTTTCCATAAAGGGCAGTCACTTCAGGCTAAAAACAGAAAATTGCGTTTATAGCAACAAGAATCCTCCCATCATGACAGATATTCCCAAAGAGAAAAACGAAACAGAAGATTAGTATAAATAATTATACTGTATGGTACAAGCAAAATAACTTATGGAATACAATGATATCCAAATCTATC
>CBVK0101751589.1:0-14930 GCA_900067695.1 Picea abies | reverse complement strand
TGCACCACGATCAATACTTGATAAAACCAGATAGAGAGTTGGACCACATGCCGATGGTATTGTTGGTTCAGCACAATCAAAGTCCGTTGAACAATTGACGAAACAATTGCAACAATTCTCTATCCAGCATACAATGACCAGCCAGACTATTGTTCTGGCTGCTCCCCCTACCCAAACGTCAGATGTACACAGTGTGCAATCAAAAAATACAAACTCCACCCAACAGCCTGATGGAAAGAAGAAACAACTTAAGAAGGGTAAGGGGGATAAGAAACCCACTAATAATGTTGGTGGGGCAACACCGAAAAAAGGAAGTCAAGGTATCCATGTAATCTATGCATGGAAGACCACCCGATTCACCAATGCCCTCAACTTGCAAAGGCCCAAAATTTATTGTCACAGCAGCATCTTGCTGTGTTAACAAACCCATTTCAACATGGCCAAAATCTAACTCAAGCCTCTAGAAGCACACAAGGGGGAATCCAAGGACCCCCTCCATCTTCAAACAATCCTACATCCATGAATGTGTATATGATGAAAGGTAATGCCTATATATCGACTAGAGCACATGATTATAGCAAGCCAAACATCTCTGAAAAAGGTAAAGAAGTTGAAACCCCATCTCTTCCTCTCCGGATCGAGAAGACGTTGGGAAAAAACATGACACACATCCAAAAAGGTGCGTTTAAGAAAGATTCTCACAACCCAAACACAAGGGTTGCCAAGAACTACTCTGTGGTGGAGGATTTGTCTCAAACACCTTGTGCAATGTCTGCTTTGGAAGTCCTCCAAAGCTACACCTTCCTAGAGAAAGGCTCTGTTATCCGCTTTAGGATCCACTGAGATTTGTAATCTGGGTACGATCATGCTTGATACAACTGAATTGAAACCTCGTCTCCCTTACCATGTAGCATTCCAGATAGTCATGGCTTACACCACGAAAACTTTTACTAGGAACATTTTCCGCATGGTGGTTGATGAGGGCACCTCAACATGTGTAATGTCTTTGGCATGTTGGAAGGCCATTGGCTAGCCCACTTTGTCTCTATCACCTACTCTTCTTACCGCTTTCGATGGTCATTCATTTCAACCACATGGAATTATCCCCTCTTTTCCCATGCAGTTAGGAGGGAAAACCGTGTGTGTCGAGGTTGAAGTGGTCAACGCATCTCTCGACTACAATCTCTTGTTAGGGAGGAGTTGGACCTATGCTATGCAAGCAGTAGTCGCTATAGTTTTCCGTGTCTTGTTGTTTCCACATGAGGGTCGGATCGTGACCATTGATTAGTTGTCTTTCTCCCGTCCTGACCCTTCATTGGGGGCATCCGCGATCCCAATGATTGATAGCCCTCAACCAAACATCGTCAACATAGGGGTTGGTTTGTTCCCATCTTTGATGGGTACTTTCGATTATCCATCTCATCAAGGCGATGTTAAGTTCATCTCTGACCACTAGAAGGTTGATATTTTCCAAGTTTAGTTATTTCACATGACTTGCTTCAATGATTTGTGGATTCTTCCTCCCCCATTGGCCATGATGGAAGGGACAGGGCACCATGGTATGTTCATGCCCTTTTCCGCGGCAGAAGTAGCATAATCTTTAGTCCAGCAAGCTTCTGCCAACCCCAATCCAACTCCCACACAAGAGTTAGATCCGATTCTAGAGCCTATTTGAGATCAAGGTTCCCTCACTGATACAGATTCTTTAGACTTAGTCTTTCCCTCATATGAAGAAATCATTGAAGCAATGACTAGTCTGAACAAACCCTGGGATGATCTCCATCACATATCTTACTTCCTCCTAGAGTTAAGCAGAATTGAAACAAGGGAATTCACCTTGACTATGACTGGAGATAGGTCTTGTCCTATTAATACTTTGGATACACATGTTGTTTATGTCGAGGGTAATATGGAAACCATCGCCAAAACTATACCTATAAACATCTCCAGAACCCTTGGCATCGTGGATAATTTTTTCATCGGAGCTGACTGCTCCCCCAAAGAGATTCAAATATACACAGATTTATTTAAGGAATTCCACGATGTTTTTTCTTGGTCTTATGAGGAAATGCCAGGCATCGATCCAAAAATTGTTGAACACAAAATCACAACTTATCCTGACGCTAAGCTGGTTCGGTAGAAGCTTCGTTCGATTAATCCTAAGAAAGCAGCAGCTATTAAGGTTGAAGTAGAGAAACTGCTCAAGGCAGATTTTATTTACCCCATCCATTTGACCCAATGGGTGTCAAACCCCATGCCGGTTAACAAAAAATAGGGTACGATTCGCGTATGTATGAACTTCTGTGATTTGAACAAAGCCTATCCAAAAGATAATTTCCCCACACTATTTATTGACCAGATAGTTGATGAATGCACAGGTTGTGAGGCCTTTTATTTCATGGTTGTTTTTTCGGGATATAATCATATACAAATCAAAGCCGAAGACCAACACAAAACAACATTCATTTGTCCCTGGGGTACATTCGCGTATCGTAAAATGCCTTTTGGTCTGAAAAATGTTGGAGCTACCTTTCAGTGGGCCATGTCTTTTTCTTTCCACGATCTCAAACATATTGTCAACGCCTACTTAGATGATTTAGCATCACGATCTCGTAAGAGAACTGATCATCCCATGCACCTCTGACTTTTCTTTGAGCGATGTTTCTACTTCCGGATTTGCTTGAATCCCAACAAATGCAGTTTTTGCATGATGTCGGGTGGTCTGCTAGGTTTCATAGTTTCAAAAATAGGGATCATGGTTGATCCTCTCAAGGTTGAGGCAATAGTTTAGCTACCTCCCCCACGTACAATCCTTCAACTTCAGAGTCTACAGGGAAAAGAAAACTTTTTGCGGCATTTCATCGCAAACTATGCCGAGATCACAAAGGGATTTATGCGTTTACTAAAGAAGGATGTTCCTTTTCATTGGGATGATGTCGGTCAATGCTCCTTTGAAGCGTTGAAATGTGCCCTCACAACTTCCTCTCTGCTTCGGCCACCCAATTATAACAAAGATTTCTTATTATACTTGGTTGCAACAAAGTCAATCATCGGCATGGTCTTAGTTCAGGAGGATGATTTGCTCTCAGAATATGTGATTTTTTACCTGAGTCAAGGCCTGGTTGGACTAGAACTCAATTATTCTCATATCAAAAAACTTGCGTTGGCAGCATTCCATGCTGTCCAACGGTTCCGTCATTATGTTTTGTTTTGCAAGACCACCATCATTGCCATTGTGAATCCATTTCAATACATGTTGACAAGGTGGGTAATCAGCGGAAAGATCAGTAGATGGATAGTTTTCCTCTAGGAATTTGACTTAGATTTCATTTCGGTGAAATCCAAAAAGTCACTGGTCTTTGCAGAACTCATCTCGGAACTTCCGGTCGAGTCAGGTGGTTTTATGCTCAAAGAGTCGCCTATTCAAGGAGACATGTTTTTGATAGCATCTTCGAACCCCTGGTATGGAGATATACTTGTCTATCTCCAGAATTTGAAGTGCCCCACCTCAGCTTCTCATGATGAGCGTCGTCGTATAATCCATCAGGCAAAGAACTACCTCATACTCGAAGATACTCTGTATCATCGCAGTGTAGATTGCATCCTTCGTCGGTGCCTCACTCATGAAGAAGTGGAAATTGTGCTTAATGATTGCCATACTAGAGAATGTGGTGGTCATTTGTCTGGGTTGGCAACAGCCCAAAATATTTTACAAGCTGGTTACTTCTGGTCGACACTAATTAAAGATTGTATCACATCAGTCAAGAAGTGCCACCCGTGTCAAATATTCTCACGGAAGATGAGGGCACATCCTGCTCCCATGTTTCCTATCATAACTGTTGGCCCCTTCACCAAATGGGGGATTGATTACACTACCTGCAACCCTCCTTCAACAAGGGGGCACCATTATATCATAGTAGTAGTATACTACTTCACCAAGTGGGTCAAAGCTATGCCAACGTTCAAAGATAATGGCGAGACTATCGCCCTCTTTTTGTTTAACCAGATTATAGCACAGTTCGACGTTCTGAGAGAGATTGTCACTGACTATGGCAGTCACTTTCAAAACACAATGATGACTGAGTTAACATCAAAGATTCGGTTGAGGCAAGAACATTTGTCACCTTACTACCCTCAAGCGAATGGTCAGGTGGAAGTTGTCAATAAATCTCTTAAGACCATCCTACAGCGAACGATCAATTCGGCCAAGTCAAATTGGCATTTGATGTTATACTCGGCATTATAGGCCTACCAAACGCCTGTTAAGACTACAACCAGTTTCACACCTTTTAAAATCATTTACGGGCTGGAAGCAATCTTTCCCATAGAATGCCAGATCCCATCTTTAAAGTTGGCAGTACAGTTATTGCTAGACACTTCACCGCTTGAAGAGAATTTATTATATCTCGAGCAGCTCAATGAGAAGCGTCATGATGCGGCTTTAGCTAACGAAGCTCACAAACAAAAAGTCAATTTTCAGTATGATCGGTCCATTCGTCCTCAGATTTTCTCGAAAGGTGACCTTGTCCTGGTCTATGACCAAGATAAGGACCCCCTTGGGGCAGGCAAGTTCAAACCCATGTGGTTCGGACCTTTCATCGTAAAAGAGGTTATAAAAAAGGGCACTTATCATCTGGTATATTTTGAGGGAAATTCTTTGGCAGAGCCTAGAAATGGGCTCTACCTCAAGAAGTATTACTCATAGGTAGGTCACCTTGGGTAACTTTTTGTAACATATGTATAGTCTTTGTACTATTAATTTTTGGTTTCTTTTGGTTTTATGGACGTGTCATTTTTTGATGTTATCTTTTGTCACTATGGCAGATGTCAAGTGAATCATAGGTCTTCATTGGATTCGTAGATGGTGCTAGACGACACACTCAGAGGCTTGCCTCCGCAGCTTGGGTAATTTTTACACCTGAGGGCCAGTTGCTATCTTTCAGGAGGTATATGTTTAGGCGACACCACAAACAATGTCATTGAATATAGCGTAGTTATTGAGTTGCTTCATGATTCTTTGTCACTTGGTATCTCTCACCTTCGGGTCTATTTAGATGCTCAGTTGGTTGTGTCTCCGTTAAATAGAGGCTACCGTGTTCATGATCCTACTTTACACTGACGATTCCTTATGGTACGTCTCTTAGAACAAATCTTTGATTATATTACATATTTTCATGTTCCTAGGAGATTAAATCGACTCACAGATACTCTATCTAATTAAATTTTAGATTGGCATCTTGCACACATATAAAAAAGACACACACATGCACATGTAAATACATTTTTAAAGAAAATGTAATCCATAAGACATAAAAATCCATATATAATATCAAAAATATCATAGTACATGCGTGGGCACAAGCACCTCAAAAATATGTCCAGTAACAAGTCATGGGGCTTATGCCCTAAAACATATACAAGTAGTGCCCTTAGCACATGAAAATTCCAGCCTAACTAAGGATGGTGCCTGTTGGCCCTGTTGTAATGGTCAACAGTGTTTTACAAACGTCGAAAAATTTGGACCCACGTCCGTGGTGCCCCCACTACATGAGGCTGCATAGACGGCGACAAATCCTTGATCTCTGCCATGGGGACTATGCGAGTAAGTGAGGTAAAGTTTCGCTCTACTCATCTCAAAACTCTCTCAACCTCACCATCTGGAGGTACTCCTGCTACTGCTTGTCCGACGGCTGCAGCTGGGGTGGCCTCTGGTCGAGGACGTCGCATGTTCCTCGCATAGTCCATTGGTCACACTGGCCCCACATCTGCACATAACAGACACAAATTTGTCAGATACTCTGGTGTATAAAAAAATTGATATATATAAAAAACAACATAAAAATTACATATATTTAACAAAAAAAAAAATGAAGCAAACTTACCCATCTCTCCTCGCTGCTCTCCAGGAGGTACCTGTATCTCAGGGTCTCTAGAGAAGTCAATCCTGGCATAGGGGTAGTCCTCTATGACCATAATCTTTCATGCCCACCAAGCAAAGAACTTGTCATCAAAGGCCTCAATGGTCCTCCCTCCCCCCTGTCGTGGCAACAACACTGCCCATCTGCATAATGCGGGGAGAGAGGCCTCGTGCCCTCATATAGTCTCTATAAGACTGAAACTGGGCACTATCTCAAAGAAGAAAGCACAAATAATCGTCCCAAACCCGAAGTTCCTTTGATTCCGCATTTGACACTCTGTTAATTGCCTCTTCATACAATCTAGTAAGGTGGTGCTCTAGTCAAATATTTGTGCATTTAAGCAGTGCAATGCACAATTCATGTGTGCACGAGAATCCTAATGCAAATATGTGGACCCAATAATCTGCCCAATAAGCAACACTATAACTTTTAGTGATAAGTTAGAGATCTTGCTTATTGGAACTTGCGAGCTCGTTCTGTCAGTATCGGCTTTACAATGGAGCCCAATCAAATCTGATATGTCATGAGGCCCGGAAGGAAAGGTATGAAAATTGACTGGTTCCCCTCTCCTTGAGAGGCCAGTCAGGAAGTATATATCCTCTGTCGTTGGAGACAGTGTCTACCCCTCTATCATAAAGGCCTCTACATCGGGATGCCAATAATCCACCAAGGCGTTCAGTAGCCTAAGTTGTGCTCGCATGAAAGGACAATGAAAAAAATTTAACAAACCACACTCCAATAGTGCAACAAGAGCATCAGGGTCCTCATCGACCAACACATCAATATCCTCGTGCTCTCTTTCCCTCCAGTGAACATACATCCTACAAATAGACAAATTTCAGGAGGGTTAACTCTTGTTTTTACACTAAATAGAAGGTCCACACGGGTTGTAGTGCTCACAGTAGCATGTACAGTCGGGTTGTCATAAGGTATCCCGTGTGTACACTGAGGTTGTCTTAAGATAGCCCACGTGGATGTAGGGACGACCTTTTAAAGGTCGATGCCCCCCAAAAAAATGAACTTAAATGCATAAAGAAAGAATTAAAATGCAAGAGGGGGTAGTGAGTACTTACTTGGTCCAAGCAGATGATCATTTCGTCCACTTAGGCTCCCAGAATCAACTCTTTTCACAAAGGTTTAATTTTGGCTTTTAGTCAATTTCTCAATTAGCAATGGTGATAATGAGCTGCCAGCTTCTATTTATAGACTTTTTAGCCTCTTTTTGTCAAATTTTTGGACCCTTTTGTCATTTTTTCTAAACTGAAAATCATTTAGTATGGTTCGGGATTTTTCTTTGTATTTTCACGAGACGTGTTCTTTGGGTATTGGGAAACTTTTTGGAGTTTTGGGTCGTTTTGAAGGTCCTTTGGTAAAAAAGACATTTTTTCCAACTCGTTGCATTTAAGATAGGATTCCACCTCCACTTTATGCATCTTGTTGTCTTTTCCACTTTTCCATAGGATCGATCCCACCGAGTTGCGACATGGAACCATCATTTTTTCTTTAGGAGTGTCGTAATTTAGTGGTAGACTCTACCTTAACATGGATTCCCTAGGTAGATCCTGGTTGCATTTTGGTGTCCATGTTGTCACTAACGACTATAGGCCTGGAAGTCCTTACTAGATTTTTTTGATTATGAGTTTGACCTCATTTGCATAATTCTGTATCACTCTTGACCTCACCCTCGAGACTCTGAAAACTTAACGAGTCTTCTTTTAATCTCTTTTTAGACCCTCTAAACATGAAAATATTGTCGAGCGATCTTGTTGACCTCCACTCTCGCTAAACTGAAATTTGAAGTCACGTCTATCCAACGGTAGTTTACCCCTTTTTCAGTTCGGATGGTCAACTATATGAACAAAGGTATGCTCTAGGAGCCTCAGTTCTCTAGAAGAGTACTCTCATTTATAATTTTAACCCTTTTTCAAGCCTGAGGGACTAACAGAGTCCATAGTTAAGCTTTTTTCAGACTCCTTAAAAATGAAAAAATTGCCAAGTGACCTTGTCTTTATCACACTTGTTAAAATGGTTTTGAATAGACGTCTGGTCAGTGCTATTTCACCCCTTTTTTGAGCCGAATAGACTACCTTCGAAAAAGGTACCCCAACGGAGCCTTCTTTTACATTTTTTCAAACTATCTAAATATGAAAAACCGTCGAGCTTACCTTCTCTGGGCTCTTTAAAATTACATCGAAGGACGTTACCATTGTGTGTATTATTAATCATATTTTCATACCCGTGTCTTTGGCCTAATGCCAGCTCCATGTTTCTCTCAACTGAACCATCTGAAGCATGCCTTATACGCAAGCCCTGTTGCACTTTTCCTTTGTGTCTTGACACCTTTGGCCCTGGGAGGGATTTTCCGAATGTCCTTGCTCCGAGCATCAGTCTTTTCCTTGCACATAGAACTAGTATGTTTGCGACACTCATTCCTCCTTTGTAACGTAGCCTTCTTTCATTCTTTTTCAAGCTTTCCAAACTTATTGAAAAAGACAAAAAAATCAAATACACCCCAAAAAGAGGAAGGGAAAAGTATTTTCTTTTTATTGGCAGCACAATGAGTCACCCTTGGACAAAGCACATCCTTTTGTTTGTTTGTCAAGACCTGGTATTTGATATGACCTTAGGAAGCTTTTCTCGCTACATAGAGTTGTGTCCTCCTCCATTTGGTTATTCTTCCAAACATATGGAGAGTTTCTGTTGCCTCCTGCATCATGAACTTATGTCAACATCATGTTGCTTGAGTCTCATCATTTGTCATGCTATTGTCCAAGGTAATTTTTTACCAAGCTTGAGTCGGCCCCTCTATAGTTTGTCTCTTACCCCCATGCCTGGCCATCCTGAGAGTCCAATCAAGTCTTTGTTTGAAATCAATGAAGCCTTCAGTCTGATCATCAAGATTCTCTAGTCCATGCCAGATGAGCCATCGAAGACCTCTGGGTAGTGAATTCATACATTCATATTACACTCCTACCTGAGTTTTGAAAATTTTGAAGTTGTTTCTCAAGCTCTGAAGACCTCATCTCCAGCCATTAGGCCTTATCAGCTTCTAGAAGATGGATACTATACATATATATCTTTTTGATTTTGAGATGTATATCTGATGTGTATTGCTCACGGCTACACTTTATATAGTTATATGACATGGATCTATAGTGTATTTGATTGGTAGCCATGATTTTATTTCATCTCGAGCATGGGTATGCATGCCTCAGTGAGACAATTTTTATTTTGCAGATGGCATCTTCCGAATTCTGGTCCCTGGGCTCACTGATTTGGTACGTTGATAAAGATTGATAATGTATTTGGGCCATCAGATGCTCTTTTGACCTCACACATTAGGGGGCATCTGTTATAACCCTAATTTTCACCAGACATGCTTACCTAATATAATTACATCTCATATGCCTTCTTTTCCAAGCTAGTACTGAACAACTCTTCTTAAAAAACACCCTTTTTAAAGGCCCACTAACCCTGCTCCACTACAGGCCACGTGTACACTCTAGCTGACCCACTACAGCCCACGTGTACCTACAAAAGCATGGAAAATGGAAATTTGTTGATGGAACACACATTTTTGGGAAATTTAACTAAACCTTTCGACCATGCATGGCCATTCACTCGACTAAATACCTAGCTCCTTCTATTCTATAAAAGAAGTGGTAGGGGTCCCATTTGAAAGAGAGGAAAATCATAGTAAATAAACTCTACCTGAATTAGCATTCCCCTAGCCTCAACTTTTGCAACTATTGTGTGAGGAGAAGCATATACAGAAGCATTTGGAGCACAGTTGAAGAGGATCCCAGGACCAAATTAGAGGAGCAGTGTCAACCACATATTCTAAAGTTTACTCTTGTGAAGATTAATACAAAAAGGAATACTTTTTTCTTCCCACCATATCATGTGTTCAAATTGTGTATTTATTTCATGATAATGTCACATCTAACCCAGAAATTAGTATATGAAATGCATGCTTCCAGCTCTTTGTTTGTCTATGTGTGAATGCAGGTCATTTTTGGGAGGAGGCTTGCAATCAAGGAGCGAGTGAAAGTGTAGGGATTGACATCAAATGAAGGATTTAAGGTATAGTTACCTAATCTTGTTTGCACCTTTATATTGGATGAATGTGGGGTTTTGTGTTGGGAGAATAGGAAAAAAGTAGAGGCCTTAAAATGGTCATTTTCTGCATGCATGATTAAACCCTTAGTGCTAGTCCGTAGGAGGGATTTTCCACCCAAAACACATAGATTTATAGATAAATAAGAAGCAATGTGTTCCAAGTATGGAATAAGATTTTTTCTCTAGACCCAAAGAGGTCCCTTACATATTATCTTCCTATTTGGGAAGCCATGTAGTTTTCTTCTGATCTCTCATATCCTCTTAGTCTTCAATGAGCAATAGATCTTTGTGTGTGAATGAAGATGAATCATCTTTTATATACGATAGTCCTTTTTAAAGATGGTTTGATTAAGCTTGTGTATATCACTTCAGGCGGGATTCCTTGGACGATCAAAGTTTTGGATATTCTTTCCAACAAGATTTCCTCCCTCCCACCCATCTTCATGAGTTTCATTTCACGATTAATCATATATCTATTTATGCTCATCAACATTATGTGCTTGACTTATCTTTGTTGTTTTACATAATCAAGCACAAGGGGAGATACTTTGATGGGATGATCAACTGGTTGCACTGGTTGTATGACTTCACCTAACATCATCTATCGCCCGATCTTCAGGGCCCAGTCCCCGGGTAAGTAGGTGGGTCATCTTTCTTTCCTTTCATTTGTATCTCAATTTCTCATATTAGTTTGTATCCATTTCATATTTCATTTTTCTCTATTTGCATATTGATTTCATGCTTAGTTTAGAAATTTTTGAAAAAATGCTAAAATTTTCTTTTCTAGATTAGTTTTCATTTGGATTTTGATGTATATGGACGAAGGGTGATATAACCACCCTAGATTTTATGGTTTCTTGTTTCAGTGTAAGCACAGTTCTACCAGGAGATGTTGTGGTTCACATGCACTCTACGGTGAGCACGTGTCCCCAAGTAAGAGCCATATGTTATCCCCATTTTGTGGGATAACTAAGGAGATGATGTATGGAAGCCCTCAAGTTGCAGATATGGAGTGTTAAGAGACTACAAGACCAGCAATGTCCACTTGCACATACATAATCCCACTCTATCACCACATTTTAACCCATTTTCAATGCATCCACTACACCAGCTAGCTTCTGGAAGGAATATGGGTCTTGCTCCATGTGGTACAAGTCAGGTATTATGGCAGGTAATCACCCCAATATTTAAGGTATTTCAGCATGTTGTATTTGATCTACTTTTGATTATAGAATGCATGCTTGGACATTATGCTTTTGACCATGTTTCACCTTGGTGAGTATCATATATTTCCAAGTGTCCAACCTTGGGAAAGGTTTGCAACTGGAGGTTCCTTGAGGGGTTATCCTACTATTCCTGACCATACTTACCACCTTACACTTATTACACTCCAATAATGTTGTCTTATTCTAGGCCCTTTGAGTTTAGTGACCTAATAAGGGAATGTACCTCATTTCATGGGAAGAACTGGCTGAAGGCCCAGAGGGATTGTTGTAGGATAAAAATATAAAATCCTAAATATATACCTTCCAGATGCTTCACCCAGGGATCCCTGAGAAAGCAATGAAATGATTCCTTGAAGAAAAGGGGGACCTACAAAAATAAATGATAGTGAATTCTTAATGGGTTAGTTGGAGTATGGAAAGTCTCATCACGAGCTGACCTATCATGATCATAGGTATTTAGCGGTATGACACTACCATCATCTGGTCACCAAGCTAGGGTAGTGGTTTGTAGTTCCACAACTGAGAGAAAGGGAGTCTCATAATGAGCCATCCTTTGTATTCCTGTGAGGTATTTTTGAATGAAATTATCATTATCTAGACACCAAGCCAAGAGAGTGTACTTCAACTTGTTACTTAAAACATGAAAGAGATATAAAATAGATAAGAAGAAAGAATGGCAAGAAGATGGGCTTGGAAAAAGTGCATTTCAAATGAAGGTGCCACACACCCTCTAAATGAGATAATATGAGCCCATGTATGTCATGAAACTCATCGACCTATGAAGTATAAAACCCTTCCACCTCATCATCCACTACATAAACTTGAAAGGACGTTCTTGGGAGCATCCCCTACTTGAGGGATTTGGTCTACCCAATAGGAATTTTATAGCACCCCTCCCATACTTAAACTTGATCAATTGTATAAGTTTTTTGAGAATTTGTTTAATTTGATGAGGTAGTTTTGATGCACATGCTTAGGTGCCTTGTTTATTAGATGTAGTTTACACTTTCCATGATATCTTTGACTTGATATGTAACAACCCTAGTTAAATAGATGCATAGGGATTATTAATTATAATTAATTTGAATGTTAGTTAAACAATAATTATTTCTTAATAATATTAACTAATTAATTATTTATTAATTACTTTTTTATATCTGTCAATGATTAATTAATTAGTTAATTGACTCATTAATTATTTGAGTAAAGAATTAAAGGGGTTAATAATTTAATTTATTTTAATAAATACTTACGTATGAAAGGGGGGAAAGAAACATTAAATGGAGGGGATAAGATAATAAATAAGGGGAGAAGGTAATAAAGGAGGGGATAAGGAAATTAATGAGGGGGAGGAGAGTTGGTGAAGGGAAAGATATGACGGGGGGAAGATTCCTACGGGAGGAGGAGGAGAAGAGGGGGGAGGAAGAATTATGGGAGAGGAGAGACTGTAGTTCTGGTTTTGGGGATTTTCTGGTTCTGTTGTTGGGTTCTACAATTTTTGGTGAACCATTACAGGGGGCACCGGGTTGTTGGGGGTTTTGGGCACAGGGAGGGGGGCCAGGATTCCTTTTGGTTTCTTGGAGCTAGGGAGATGGGCAGGCTGCTCCTAGTTGGTTGGGAGGTTAGTCGGTTTGGGCAGAGTTGGTCAGTGCATCAGGCTAGGCAAGGTAGCAAGGAAAGGACAACCATATTGGCGGGAATTAGCATCAGAAGTAGGTATTTTATTTATGAATTGCTGATTTATTTTCATGCTGTGGAATAATTTTAAATTTCTGCTGAACATTTATGCTTATATGATGGTGTATGAATTATTTATGCAAAGAAAGGAATTATATGTTTAATTGTACAAAATTTTGGGATTTAATTAAGTCAGGTCTCTACACATGGTATCAGAGCCCTGGTTCAAAATATGGAGCCAAGGGCCTACCTACCCACCCAAAATTTAAACACTTCTATTTAGCTATGTTGAAACCCTGAAACCCTTAATTAGATGAAAATCCAAGCTCCAACTCCAATCCCACCTAGCCTGCAAGACAAAAACATTTTTTTTGTTACACAGATCTATATATAAATAAGCCTTTTCAGTTGAACTATGCGTTGCATCATTTTCCAATAACTGCTTACTTCTAAGGTCAATCAAATTACATTTATAACATAAATTCCTCACGGTGATGTTTTCAGAGCCCTTACCTAAAAAAAATTCATAGATTAAAATACAAAATACAAAATACAAAACAGCAGCCAAGTCTATCAACAACAAACTGATATCTCGGTAACAACATGTTGATCTCTAGTATAGAAAATCTTCTAGAAATAAAAACATTATGATGACAGAAAAAGATTTAACTATGCAAAACAATAATTTAGGGCACTGCAACAACAACTATGGAAACTAGGAAATCAGGTAGTGAACAAGATTGTAGAAATATTCAACAAACCTTAGTGAGAAAATAGACTCTTCAACATAAGACAGGAGAACTTTCCTAAGAACGTATGGTTACCACCTCATTCCTGAGAGGTCTCTCACAGATTTCCATACAAGCATTCACCCAGATATCCCTACTCGGAGCCTATAAGCTTTTTCATAATGAAAACTCTCACTTTTTGCTTTTTTATCTTTCTTTGCTAGACCAATTGAAAAAAAAAATTCTTAAAAGAAAACCTTGGCAGGAAAGATTGCATGATCAGTGTTGGATTTGAGATATGTGTCAATGCCAGTTAAGTTTCATAGATATAGCAGATCAGGAAACAAATAGATCCTACCACTATAAATGGCATAAGGATTTAAAGTCCCTACATTTGTCGATGGTTGCGTGCTTAATATGGCAGAACTTGTACATCAATAACACGGAGATGGGTGGTTTGCAGATGGATTGGCTTTATGTTTGGATAACAAAGGAGAAAATTTCATGGAGATGAGCATATGCCCAAAACAAAATAGAAATATGGCCTATCCTATTATATTCAGAAAGGAAAAACAAAATAGCAATCTACCTATTCTATTCAGATGGGAAAAACAAAATAGCAATCTGGCCTATCCTATTATATTCAGAAAGGAAAAACAAAATAGCGATCTACCTATTCTATTCAGAGGGAAAATCTTTTGTCTTATGCAAATCCCATGAGCAGGAATTCATGAGAGATGGAGGAGAGCACAGGATAACCCTCGCGGCCATGATCATTCTTCATGTAAATTTATTTCTGCCTTCGGAGCCTTTACTCAATGCAACTCTTCCTCCTTGCAGCCATTCTCCATTGCAGAGTTTGAAGCTTTTGGCCTTTTAAATAATATTCAAGCGAGGGTTTGAAGTGCTCTATTTTAGATAATTCTCGACCGGTTTCATGTTGGTTGCAGTGTCTTGAGTTCAAAACCTAAAGTTTTCTCTTTTAACTGCCTTCTTTGCCTGTTTCAGGCTCCAGAAGCTTAGAGCTTCTGCCTGGCACTTTAAAGTCATTTTCAAACTGCTCAATACAGGGTTCATTCTTTGATTATGCAGGTTTTGGAGATGGCTACTTCAAAGAGATGAACTTGAAGTTATAGAAAATAAATTGAAAGCATTTCTTTTAAACTACAGAAGCATTAATATTAGCCCGTCAAAATCAAATCAGAAAAAATCGTAATAGAAAGTTCAAAGCTCATGCTTCAGATTTTGAAATCAAAACAGTT
>CBVK0101751580.1:0-11885 GCA_900067695.1 Picea abies | reverse complement strand
GATACCACACACGTCATCTCAACTCAGTCCAGAGGAGTATGACACACCCATCACATGGGATTTCTCACATATCGTCTGAACTCAGTCCAGTTGAGAACGACCTGGAGAATGTCTCATGAAGATGCATTCATTAACAAGGGTGAGGGTGGGGGGAATCATAAACAAAACATAGGGGGTGAGGGTGGGGGGAGTAATAGAGAAAACATATCATGTTTTCTCTATTACTCCCCCCATGCGTACATAATACAGACCGAAGCTTGCTCCCATGTTCACCTTAGGGCTTGCCAAAACTTACGTCTATTAGGGCTGGGTCTAATGATTGATACTAAGTGACATTATACAAACAACTCAAATTTAAACCGTGGCGAGCATAGAGCCCTAGAACAATATATATGTTGGTTGAGTTTGAAGGCTCCCCGTGTTGAAGTGGGTCCACTATCATGCAGTGACCCGTAAACGGTAGGCCTATGGCATGTCCATCTCACCAACATGGATACTTCCACGGAATAAAATTCTTCTTTCTATCTTGATCTTCTTTAACTGGTTGTAATCCCTCCAATATGCTAGTAAATAGCCACGTCAACTAGAAGACGGACCAGTTGACCTCCCAATAGTCGGGTTGACAAAATGACAGACAAGTCAACTAGGAGAAGGAAAAGTCGACTATCCACAAGTCCGGTCGACCAATTGCCTAGCAAGTCGAGTCGGAGGTAGATCAAGTCGAGTCAAATCGATCAGATGAAAACCCAGTCGAATTGTGGGCGGATTGAGTCGACTTGGAAATTGTAGACGGTCGATTTAGGGAGAGGAAACAACCCATGGTGGAGCTGAAATGCTTAGAGACGAGTTGGGTCGGGCAATAATGAAGAATATATCTCATAGGGCGAATTTGGCAACCAACTGTGAAGGAAACGTTTTGGGAGGCGATTTTAATAACCCACGATGCATAAAAAATGCCCTGGGTGATTTTGGCAACCCAGAGCAACCAAAAATGTATGGAAGTCGATTTTTAACATTCATTGATTGAAAAAACATATAGAGAGAGAAATTGGCAGTTGGCGAATTGTCAAAACATGTATGTGGTTCGTGGGTGGCTAGCGAACGCCTCGACAACCCCAGACTTCAAGATATAATACATCTATGATTTATGGGCAAAGGAAAACGCTCCGCCAATTTGAAAATGTGCCCAACAATAATAAACTTTATGCCTAGGTGCTACAGACTAAAAATTTACTTCAACTAAGTATGGATAGAGCACTGCAACTCATAACAAAAGTACCCAAAGAACAAAATGTGTTAACTCAAAGATATCAACATTTAAATGGGAATTTTATTATGCTCGGGAGAAAATTACAAAGGGGTGAGTGATACACAGACTATGTGTATTGTTACACATTGACATTACAAAATTGTAGAGGCCAAGGCTCAGAGACACCTTGGCTTAGAGTGAACAGGCACATTAACTCCTTCGTCCACCCAACTTCAAGCAGGATGCCTTCTTCGAGCTCCCATTTCTGCTACTGTCAGTCCCCATTTCTCCTTGCATCTCCCCGTTGATGTCCTTATTCACTACAACCTTCATTTTTTTAATGCGCTACCTTTGGTAGGCCAACCATCACAATGGTTCGTTTCCACTTCCAATTTTTTCCAAAAAGACAAAATAAAATAAAAATGACATGTTTACAAATTTTACTAAAGAGTAAAAAACTAAGTGCTTATCACAAAGTTTTGGAGAGGATCCAATTCGCATCACACCTCCCCATTTGCAGGCTTTTGGTCCCCAAAAGCTTCAACTCCCTTCGATCTTCTTCTCCAATCATTGAGCAAACTTCAACATAACTCTACAAAAGGGTGCCTCTGTTGATAATGGAAGATAAGAGATGTGTAGGGGATGCCTTTACTGTCAATATCATGGTTGGAGATGACATTCACTGCTGCAACAGGTCGTTGGACTACCACTGCTCCTTGGGCTGCAAGTTCCAACAACTCCTCTTTTCCCTTGATCTTGACTCTCCAAGCTTTCTTCTTGGCTGTCCGGTTCTTGGGATGGAGTTCTGGGTGAAGCCTTCAACATTTGGACTCCCAATGTCTAGTCAATTTGCAGTACTTGCAATAGTTCTTGCATGGGCTGCTTGGCCTTATAGAGTGCCAACAATCACTAGCCTTATGACCCATTTTCTTGCAACAGAAACAAATTATGCCATATCTCTTTGGTTTGTGATGACGCTTGCTAGCGTGGTTTCTTGGTCCCCCAAGAGTTGGAGCGAATATAGATGGCAAAATCATCTCTTTGTTTCCCTCTTCCAAGCTGCTACAAGCATATTTGAGTGGCTTGTTGCACATGGCTTCTTTTACGGTTCCTCTTTCCTTGACGAAAGTGGTTTGAGCTGCACTTGTGCGAGCTTCTTGCCCACTGAACCCTAGCCCTTCATGTTTGTGCCTTTGTTGAGCTGCAATTGGGATTAGAATCCCTTGGCCATTCTTGCCTAGCCCATGGCCATCATAGCCCATTTGCCTCATGATCTTGGAACCAATGCCTCTAGTGTGCTTTTCAAAGTCACAAAAGGTTTCTTGAGGAAGGGTCTTAAAAGGTGAGTTTACTAGGATTGACTCCATCATGGTGCTAGCCTCCTTACCCTTCATTACCAACAACTGTGTTACCATCTCTATTAGTGCAACAATGCTATGCTCCAGCCGAGAAAATCTGACCTCTGAGTCTCCTTGTCATTTCCTCCATGAGGACTCCTCGCCATTGGTGGTCTTCTGCTTCTATGTAGGCCTGGCAACAGTGCTTGTCTACTACTTGGTATTTGTTGTGGGTGTTAGCAAATGTTCTCCAAGAGTTTGGAACTTGATCTGATAACATCCGATCCATAAACAGTAGGTCTATGGCTTGTCCATCTCACCAACATAGATACTTTTGTGGAATAAAATCCTTCTTTCTATCTTGATCTTCTTTGACTGGTTGTAAGCCTTACAATATGCTAGTAAATAGCCACGTTGACCAGAAGACAGACCAATCGACCTCCCAATAGTCGGGTCGACAAAATGACAGACAAGTCAACTAGGAGAAGGAAATGCCAACTATCCGCAAGTTGGGTCGACCAATTGTTTAGCAAGTCGAGTCAGAGGTATACGAAGTCGACCAAGTCAAGTTGACGCAATTCGGGTCAACCAAGTCGAGTCAAATCGACCAGATGAAAACCCGGTCGAATTGTGGGCAGATCTAGTCGACTTGGAAATTCTAGACGGTTGATTAAGGGAGAGGAAACGACCAATGGTGGAACTGAAATGATCTGAGACAAGTTGGGTCGG
This sequence comes from Picea abies, assembly GCA_900067695.1. Taxonomy (NCBI): domain Eukaryota; kingdom Viridiplantae; phylum Streptophyta; class Pinopsida; order Pinales; family Pinaceae; genus Picea; species Picea abies. The sequence goes on along the minus strand of CBVK0101751580.1, from coordinate 8,570 downwards.
CCAACAATGAAGAGTATATCTCAGAGGGCGAATTTGGCAACCACCTGTGAAGGAAAACATTTGGGGAGGCGAGTTTAATAACCCACGATGCATAAAAAATGTCTAGGGAAATTTTGGCAACCCAAAGCAACCAAAAACGTATGGAAGTCGATTTTTAACATTCATTGATAGAACAAATGTATAGAGGGAGAAATTGGCAGCAGGCGAATTGTCAAAACGTGTATATGGTTTGTGGGTGGCTAACAAATGCCCCGACAACCCCAGACTTTAAGATATAATACATCTATGATTCATGGGAAAAGGAAAAGGCCCCGGCAAGTTGAAAATGTGCCCAACAATAATAAACTATATGCCCAACTGCTACAGACTAAAAATTTATTTCAACAAAGGTTGGATAGAGCATTGCAACTCATAACAAAAGTACCCAAAGAACAAAATGTGTTAACTCACAGATATCAACATTTAAATGGGAATTTTTATTATGCTCGGAAGAAAATTACAAAGGGGTGAGCGATACACAGACTCTGTGTATTGTTACTCACTGACATTACAAAATTGTAGAGGCCAAGGCTCAAAGACACCTTTGCTTAGAGTTAACAGGCACATTAACTCCTTTGTCCACCCAACTTCAAGCAGGCTGCCTTCTTCGAGCTCCCATTTCTGCTACTGTCGTTCCCCATTTCTCCTTGCATCTCCCCGTTGATGTCCTTGTTCACTACAGCCTTCATTTTTTTAATGGGATGCCTTTGGAAAGCCAACCATCACAATGGTTTGTTTCCACTTCCAATTTTTGTCAAAAAGACAAAATAAAATAAAAATGACATGTTAACAAAATTTACAAAAAGTAAGAAACTAAGTGCTTATTACAAAGTTTTGGAGAGGATCCAATTCGGATCATGCAGAGTTGGGGTTCACAGCTCCCTATGGATAAAAAAAGCGTTCACCCTTGCGAAAAAAGGAGTTTCCAGAAATATCTATTTTGCTTGAAACCATAAGCTATGAATAGTCTATGTACAACGAGCTGATTAGTCAAATTAATTAAAACATTCTGTTTCAGAAGTAAATTAATTGGTTGACAGTTGCAATGGTACAATTTTATGTCAGAAGTTAGATATGTGTAAATTTAAAATACTTAATAATTTAGTCAAAGTTTAAATAATTTTCCATGAAAGTCTATCATTGGGCTGTGGTTTAGTGGTTGAGATGGAATGTGGCCACCTTAGATATGTGCAAATTTAAAATACTTAATAATTTAGTCAAAGTTTAAATAATCTGCCATGGAATTCTCTCATTGGACTGTGGTTTAGTGGTTGAGATGGGATGTCGCCACCTTGATGACCCAATAATGATCCAAATTCAAACCTCAATAAGCATTAAACCTACCAAGTTTGACAAGTTTTATATTGAGCATTGATTCCCAAAAAATCATCTGGTTGGTATTATATGTTCATGGTTGACATGAATCCTACAGATATTTTTGTAACATAATTCCATTAGCAATCCTATCTGTGTATCAAATTCATTGACAGTTATTCCTATCTGTGTATCAAGTTCATTGACAATTTCAACTAACTAAAGAACCTTGTTCTTTGGGATTTTAACTTTCATTCAGTTGTTTGGAGAAGTAAATTGCTAGGACACAACCATCATCTGATTGACATGTATCCTAGAGCCAACAAATCGCATTGCTCTAATACGAATAAGGAGCTTTACTCCCTTATTTTTTCTTTGGTCTTAAAGAATGGCTTTACAGTCAGCTACTTTTCAGTCGTGCACACGATGAATGTCATCAGTAATAATTGTTTTTTGTCCTTCATGAAAATGGAGATTGTGCCCGGGTAATTAGCCTAGTAATGTCTATGTAATCTGGTACGTTGCTTTAAGGTTTAAGAACACTTATAAACTTATATACCTGTGAAGAACTTTAGGTGTAAGCATGCAAACAACTTAACCAGCAGAGTGAAACAGCTTACTTTCTACTTCAAGATTCAACATATTACCTCCATGGCACAGTGCTTAGTTTAAGTTCCAAATAAAATGGCTTCTTAATCTGGACAGACAACGAAACCCTGCACCTATTTCCATCATTATGAAATATGATATTGAAATTCATGTCAGATCCAGTGGAGCTTCTGTAATGACATATTGATATTCCATAGTTGTGAGGATCACAGAGTCACTTTGTTACTCCACTGGCAAATTTCATGTTTTATTGATTGGAAGCCCAGAGATGCTTAAATTGCCAAAAGAAATGCTGACTATGGTAATAATGCATATGTGAATGTTTCTGGTCTATGATTGCACATTTTCAAGTTTCGATTTTATAATTTACCTGTATCAATCATGTCCATTCATTCCTTCTGGCAGCATTTCCTTATGAGATATAGCTAATCATTTTGTGCTTTCACTGTCAGGCATTGCTGTTGTAGCTGTGATGCTGGTGACAACAATCTTAATGACCCTTATCATGCTCATTGTTTGGCGAAGCAACATTTTCCTGGTGGCGATCTTTACTCTCACCTTTCTCTCTGTGGAGATTGTTTATTTTTCAGCGGTATTGTTCAAAGTGGGCCAGGGTGGTTGGGTTCCTTTAGTTATAGCTGGAGTCTTTTTGATTGTCATGTGTGTGTGGCATTATGGAACTGTAAAGAAGTACAAGTTTGAGATGCAATGCAAGGTGCCAATGGCATGGATACTGGGTCTTGGTCCTAGCCTTGGCCTTGTTCGGGTTCCTGGTATTGGCCTTGTTTATACAGACCTTCCTCGTGGGGTGCCGCCCATCTTCTCTCATTTTATCACCCACCTGCCTGCCATCCACTCTATTGTTGTATTTGTATGTGTCAAATATCTCCCTGTGACTACAGTTACCCCGGAAGAACGCTTCTATGTGAAACGCATTGGACCAAAGGATCTCAACATGTTCCGATGTGCAGTAAGGTATGGATACACAGACCTGCATAAGAGAGAAGATGATTTTGAGAATCTACTCATCAAGAGCCTCACCCAGTATGTCCATCAGGAATCCCTTATTCACAGCATATCATACTCCAGTGATGAGGATGAAGAAACTGGGAGGCCCATGAATTCAGAATCCACAAATGTGTTACAATGCAAAGTTCTCCCTGAGACCGAGCTATGTGGATTATCCAGCGCATCAATAACTTCTGATGTATCATTAGAAACATTTCCAGTTAGTAGGTCAGAAGTAAGATTTCCAATTCCAAGTGAGACTAGTACTGTTGATTCTACTACCTGTGATTTACAGTACTTGATAGGCTGCAGAGATGCGGGAATAGTTCACATTTTTGGCAATACAATAGTGAGAGCAAGGAGAGACTCAAACTTTATTAAAAGGGCTGCTGTCAACCACATATATGCTTTCCTCCGAAGAATATGCAGAGAGAACAGTGTTATCTTCAATGTTCCACATGAAAGCCTTTTAAATGTAGGGCAAGTTTTTTACGTTTGAACATATCCCATTTTCAACTTCTACACAATTATTTTATTTTTAGAGAAGCCTTATGGTTTATGTACATTAAAAATTATCCATCATCAAAGATCGAGTTGTAAAAGCTCTGTATAGCAGCAGATGCCTTATGTTATGGCTTTATGAGGCCGTTTGAGATAGTGCTCCATTGACAGTCCAGAAATGAGTCCAAAATGGCAGATTCCAATCCAGAGATGCCTGTACCCTGTAAAATCCATCCACCACATGAAGGTCAGTATTATGAGGCTTTGAAGCTCTGATATACCCTATCAACATATATGCCAAATACATGCTTTGGAAGATGTCAAATGTTTGTTATTTAATCGAACACATTCACAGTACAATAAAAGTGAAGGACGTAATAAGAGTAAGGTATGAAACTGCATCACAGGTAAGGTTTTCGATCCGCCTTATTTATGTATTCCTTATAAGGCATTATCTGTATTCAAATAAAGCAAAAGGGCGTCATATATGTATTCCTTTGTACAATGTCCCTATTACACCAGCTAAGCCAACTAAATTGATAGCTTCTTCGTTTCACTCAACTATTGTCCAATATTGATTCCTGTTATATGTTGTTTCAGTTACACTAGGCCAGCAGATTAAAATAACACGGAAAACCTGTTAGTAGACGATTAAAACTAAACTAAGCTAAATCAGCAGCATGAAGTTGTGCTCACAGAAAATGTCTATTGTGTGTTTGAATTCAACTACAAGAATACTTGAGTCGTATGGGATGAAATTTAAAAAAAAATGCTCTTGTAATTCAAAGTAACCATATTGGGGAATATACACAAATATAACTAGCAATAATAAACCATAATCACCTTCCACCATCAACTTTTCAGGATGAATAAGTTTGACTTTGGCTAACAGGAATGGTAGAATTTGGGCGCCTCTTTCCGTCGAATATGCTAGGTTGCATGAGAATCCTATCAGTACCTTACAAATGAACCATGCTGTCGACTCCCATTTTCCATGTGTATAGTGGCTACATTTTAGACATTTCTTGGTGTGTTGACGTGAATATGCATAGGCTGCATTACAACACTTTCAGTACGTTACAAGTGAACTACGCAGTCTATTCTCGTTTTCCATATTTAGAGTGCCTACATTTTAGACATTTCCTGGTGTGTTGATATGGATTTAGACAAGCTTGCTGCCAAGCCATGCTAAAATTTTGTAACAATGATTAAAAAAAAAGAAGAAGCTAAAAGCTGTTAAATTGCAGCTTCAGAAAATCTACATACAAAATGCCAGTTGGCCGCAGCAAGCTGTTTTATTATATCTAAGAGCATATTCCAAAGTGTTCTAGAGGCTAGACGCAATGGCACGTTGTCTGTCATTTGTCTAGGCTAAATTCTTTAAGTTCAGGTTTCTTGAGGATGTATCATGGTAATGTCTCCACTGTAAGCATGCGTGCAAATTCAAGGGTTTCCACTGTAAGCAGAGGCTTCATTTCTTGTTGTAGTTGTTCAATCTTGTCCGCTAAAAACCAGTCAGTTTTAGGAAGCTGATTGGTCTCATCAGTTTTCACTGCAAATCCCCAAAACAGCTGCACTTTATATACACAAAAATCCATTTCAAGAGCTTGCGAATATCCGGGTCTCCTTGTAGCCTTTCTTCCGACTTAAACACAATTAAATCATTGCTGTTTAAGTTCCATTTCCCCTTAGCATTCAAAGAACATGAGTAAATTCATCGTCCATCTTGACCATTACTAACTAGAAGTGTTTCTGCAATAACAACTGAATTGGCCTTTTTCTTCCAACCCATCCCCTTAAATGTTAAAAATAATACAGCTGGATATCCAACCAACTTTCTATTTGTAAATATGGTGGTTCATATTCCGTGGAGGCCGAATATTTCAGCGATCCATATATATAATAAAGGAAATGACGTGAAGTCTATTATTGTGCATGTTTACTCGATAGAAAAGAAGTTTATTATTGTGTATGTTTACTTGATAGAAAAGAAATTTATTATTGTGTATGTTTACTTGGTCTTTCTATGTTGTGTCTGAAATTTTTTCCTATTTTAACATGGTATCAAAGCCTATATGGACCATACTATCTCACGGGAGGGGTTTGTGGCTATGATTTTTCTACGAGTTTAATCCTTACATATTAGAAAGTAGAGTAGAGTGCAGACATAGGATTTAAATTTCTGCACGAGTTTATCACTGTGTTTTAAGAGCAAGAGTTTGCAGCCGAATGTGTTTGCAATCAAAGCCTATATGGACCAGACTATCTCACGGGAGGGGTTTGTGGCTATGATTTTTCTACGAGTTTAATCCTCACATATTAGAAAGTAGAGTAGAGTGTAGACATAGGATTTAAATTTCGGCACGAGTTTATCACTGAATGTGTTTTAAGAGCAAGAGTTTGCAGCCGAATGTGTTTGCAAAGGAAGAATTTAAGATGAGAAAGTAGAGTAGAGTGTAGACATAGGATTTAAATTTCTACAAGAGTTTGTCACTGAATGTGTTTAAAGAGCAAGAGTTTGCAGCCAAATGTGTTTGCAAAGGAAGAATTTGAAGTTGTGTTTAAAGAAAGAAGAGTTTAAGTGAAATAATTTACCATTTGAATGTTGTTGTTTGATTCTGTTGAAGGAAAAGCGAAAAATGAAAAGGTGAGACGAATTGGCGATGATGTTTGAAAAGATGACTATATTTTCTCTCCTAGTATCGAGAACCATTTCTTGTGGCCAAATTATAAATATTTTCTTTTACCAGTGGAAGAGATGGCCTGTTGTGGAGCACACGTGGTGGTCTAGATAAAAGAGGAGGTGCATGCGATTCAATGATGTTAGTTGTGTTGAGTATTTCCACTGGTGGTTAGATGGATTGGTATTTTAATAATTAGTTGTAACATGGTGGTTAGATGGATTGGTATTTTAATAATTAGTTGTACCATGTTATTGTTGTGAGGGAGTACTTACTGGTTGGATGTTAGTTGTGGAGGGTGTATTAAAAATCATATAGCTAGACAATCAATCAATTGATATAATTTTTATTTATTTTTAATTTGTAAAATGATTCATATTTTGTGAAAGCTGAATGTTTCAGATGTTTTATATGTGTTAATTGTGAGTAATTTTGAAAGTGTTGTGAAATTTATTATCATGTATATTTATTTTAAGTAGGGAATATGTTTTCATTGTTGGACATGAGATTAACACTTTGGGTTAGTCGTAGTGTAAACTTTCTATGTTTTGGTCTTTTTTCAGGGATATTTACTCGAAATCTGGCCAGAAATTGTTGTATCTGCAGATATAAGTGGTTAATTCTGTGTAATTCGAGTGTCCTAGGGGTTTTTCAACATGCTGAATCCATTTCTGCATTCAGAAACACAATTTAAACAACAAAAAATTGTAATTTCATGCAGATTTATGTTGCCGGATTCCCGCAAAAAAGACAAAAACATAGAATAGTTAAACAACACCATTTGAATTATTGAGTAAACTTTGTTGATGTACATACACCATGTGGTTAAATTTACTTAAGTCAATGATCTATTTACTCTGCATAATTAATTCATCTAACTGAACCACCCATCTTTAATGTTAAGATACAGATACTCCTAGCTTATTATAATTATGGATACAACATAGATATATAAATTTAATCTTTATGTCAGTTCCATTTCTTTTGTTGTTGTTCTGTTTTATTTATATGGAATTCAAGCTCAAGCATGATCCTGGTTAGTGCTCTTTGTTTTTTTTAAACATGGTATTAGAGCATGGTACACAGAGCTTTCTCCATCACTTGGGCTTTTTGTTCATTAGTGGTGGCCTCGACTGGTTAGTGCTCTTTGTTGTCTCTAAACATGGTATTAGAGCATGGTACATAGAGCTTTCTCCATCACTTGGGCTTTTTGTTCATTAGTGGTGGCCTCGACTGGTTAGTGCTCTTTGTTGTTTTTAAACATGGTATTAGAGCATGGTACATAGAGCTTTCTCCATCACTTGGGCTTTTTGTTCATTAGTGGTGGCCTCGACTGGTTAGTGCTCTTTGTTGTTTTTAAACATGGTATTAGAGCATGGTACATAGAGCTTTCTCCATCACTTGGGCGGGCTTTTTGTTCATTAGTGGTGGCCTCGACTTGTATCATAGCCATGAGCCTGTTTTTTTCCGGACTCTGTTGTGGGCATCTCTGCTCTTCCTCCTATGTCCTGCCCATCAAAACCAATTCTTCCTACCCTGCCTGCGTTTATATGTGTTTTTCCAGCTCGCATCGCTGTGTGAACAGTATGCATATTTGGGAGCTTTTAGTCATTGTGTTTTCGATCTGTATTTTAAACTCCTACAGAGTTTTTTTTTTTAACAATTTCATGTATGAAGAAAGCACATCTCTATAGTGTGGCTTGTTCTTAGATCTACACCCCGTTATTAGCCCTGCACTTATCTCCCTCAAATGGGTTTTCTAAGATTTCTCCTTCGTTGCCTATACATGGTGATCTCACGAATTGAAAGGTGAAGGAAGTCATCCAGCTGGGAGAGCTTTATTGCAGCATTTGGCCCACCATTGACCCATTGTCTTGAAGTTGTTGGGGATATTTGTTTGAAATCTGGCCAGAAATTGTTGTATCTGCAGATATAAGTGGTTAATTCTGTGTAATCCGATTGTTCTAGGGGTTTTTCAACATGCTGAATTCATTTCTGCATTCAGAAACACAATTTAAACAACAAAAAATTGTAATTTCATGCAGATTTATGTCGCCGGATTCCCGCAAAAAAGACAAAAACATAAAATAGTTAAACAATGCCATTTAGATTATTGAGTAAACTTTATTGATGTACATGCACCATGTGGTTAAATTTACTTAAGTCAATGATCTATTCACTCTGCATAATTAATTCATCTAACTGAACCACCCATCTTTAATGTTAAGATCCTCTTAGTTTATTATAAATATGGATACAACATAGATATATAAATTTAATCTTTATGTCAGTTCCATTTCTTTTGTTGTTGTTTTGTTTTATTTATATGGAGTTCAAGCTCAAGCATGATCCTGGTTAGTGCTCTTTGTTTTTTTTAAACATAGTATTAGAGCATGGTACATAGAGCTTTCTCCATCA
>CBVK0101751573.1:0-22978 GCA_900067695.1 Picea abies | reverse complement strand
TGCTTAAGAATCTATATGCATTGCTTTACTTCGCAGGTTTAAAACTTACAAGTCATTGTGTCTAATGAGTTGATTATCTATTGTGAGGGGGGCGTACTTCTGCTTCCACATTTGCACCCAGACGGCTGTTGGGGTTTTTAACCATATCCACCAGATTTTGGCTCCCATTACTTGATTGAGTTTCCCTGGATCACGAAGTCCCAATCCTCCTAGGATTTTTTGTGTACAGAGTCTGTCCCATCTTACTAGCGCCCATTTCTTGTTAGGTTGAGAACCATGCTAGAGGAAGTTTCGTTGGAGGTTCCTTATGGATTTGATGACCTGTTTAGGAGCTGCTAGAGCAGTGAAGAGGTAAGTAGGTAGGGCTTGTAAGACAGATTTGAGGAGGACGAGCCTGGAAACAATGTTAAGAGGTCTGAAAGTCCAGTTGCTTAGTCTATTAGAGATGGAAAGGAGAAGGCTATCCCAGGAAATGGATCTAGCTTCCGCGCCCATGAGAGGAACGCCTAAATAGTTGGACAGAAGGGAGCTCTTGGGTATTCCTAGGAGTCTGGAAATGTGGAGTTGTACAGAAGTTGGGGTGTTAAAAAAATAGAGTTTGGACTTGTCTAGTTTAAGATACATGCCTGAAGCTTCAGTGAAGTTAGAGAGGATAGAGTTGAGATTGTTGGCCTCCCAGACCATTGGGGAGTTCAGTAGGAGGGTGTCATCAACAATTTGACTGTGAGAGGGAGTTGGTTGGATGTTGTGCAAAGGCAGGCCTTTAAGGGAGCTTTCTGTGACTGCCGAATTGATGTAATGTCCCAGGCCTTCTGCCATAAGTACAAAAAAGAAGGGCAAAAGGGGGTCCCCCTGTATGATACCTCTGGAAGGTGAAAAAGGCTGGGATGGGACCCCATTCACTAGTATGGAGAAGAAGGCTGAGGAGGTGAGATTTAAGATCTAGTTCACCCAATGCTGATCAAAACCAAAAGACTCTAAGACAACCCGAAGGTGCTGCCAGCTGGCTTTGTCAAAAGATTTTGAAAGGTCAAGTTTGATTAACATACCTGGAGTCCTTGATGTCTTGAGGGAGTGGATGACCTCGTGAGCCAGGATGATGCTTTCCATGATTTGTCTTCCTTCTATGTACCCTTCTTGTTCCTTGGAGATGACATGGGTCAGTATGGGTTTAAGTCGATTAGCCACCACCTTCGTTATGATTTTGTAGATTACATTGCAGAGGGTGATGGGTCTGAACTTTTTAGGGTTTGTGACCCGTTCTTCTTTCGGAATGAGGGTGAGAAAGGTGGCATTGAGAGCCGGTAGGACTAGGCTTGATGCTCTCGATTCCTCTACTACCTCCCAAACTTCTTCCCTGACCAGGTCCCAGTAGTGGTGGAAAAAATCAGTGGTGAACCCATCCGAGCCAAGGGATTTGCCTAGGGGCATTGCTTTTATGGCTTGATCAACTTCCTCTTGGGTGATGGGCCATGTTAAGGCTTTGTTTTGTTCTGAAGTTACCAGAGAGGGTATGTGTCTGGTGACCCTTTGGATGGCTATCGTTATGTCCTCCCTCGTTTCCATTAGAAGGTCCTGGTAGTAGTTTATTAGCTTAGCCTCTATCTGAGAATGTTCTCTAATTGGATTTCCCTAGCTATCCTCTAAGTGGGTTATTCTATTGATGTGACGACAATGCACCATAGCTCTATGGAAGAATTTTGTGTTCTTTTCCCCTTCTTTGAGCCATTGTACTCTGGATTTTTGTTTCCACAAGATTTCCTCTTGCCTTCTTCTCTCTTCTAATTGTGCTTGGAGCTTCTCCTCCTCTTTAATTAGTTTAGTGGTCTGGGATCCTCAGATGAAAAATTTTTGTATCTCCACAAGCTTATTCTCTATGTCCTGTATGCTTTGGAGTATGTTTCCAAAGGTGTTCTTATTCTAGTGTTTCAGCAGCTGCTTGAAGTTTTTGAGGCACTGCTGGAATTTATACATGCTAGTGCCATGATCTATTGCTGCCTGTGCCCACCATGATTTTGCTAACTGATGGAAATCCGGGTGTGAGAGCCATAATTTTTCGAAATAGAAGGGTTTGTATTTGGGTGTTTCTCCTATTTCTAAATTAAAAGCAAGAGGCCAATGATCCGACTCAGATTTTGGGAGAATAAGGCTCTCCATATAAGAGCCCTCCTCCATTAGCGCCTCAGTCACCAGGAAGTGGTCCAGACGACAAGCAATGTGTTGGTTTCCTAATCTACGATTGGACCAGGTGAAGGTGCCATTGCTATTTTCTATGTCTACTAGCTTTAGATGGTCAATGAGGGTTTTGAACTTACCACTGTCTTGCTCGAGTCTCTTGCTGCCTCATGTCTTTTCCTCCAGCGACAGGATCATATTGAAGTTGCCTCCTAAGATCCAATTGTGTGTTGTCACCAGATTCTTGATTGGTGCGAGCCGCTCCATGAGTTTATCTTTGTCTTGTTGGCTTTGGGGACCGTAAACATTTGTGATGGCCCCTTCCTGATTTGAGCCTGTGACCTCGAAGTGGTTCGTTATTGTGCCTACAGTTGAGAAGGATTTGCATATAGTGATGTTGAGTGGGTTCCAAAGGATAGCTAGACCTCCTAAGGCTCCTTTGGAGTCTGTTAATATGGAGTCACATCCTCTCTAGATATGTTGGAAGATGGTTTCAGCTTCTTCCCTCGCACATTTGGTTTCCTGTAACATTAGGATGTCTGGGTTTTCTTATTTGATGCAATCTCATAGGATCCTTTGTTTGGATCTGCCATTAAGTCCTCTAATGTTCCAGGTAATGATCTTCATCATTAAGAGGGTGGTGTTGGGTGGAGGTATCCCTCCGAGAGCTTGTGGATCTGCCCTGAGTTTATCATGAGGTTACCCGCCTCCTTGATGAGTTGTTGCATTGTTTTCCGCCCTCTTCTTTTGTTCTCACGGAGTGTTATTTTCAAGCCTGAACCTGCATCTGTGGCTATGCCCAAGCGTGCTGTGGATAGTGCTGAGGAGTTAAGAAAGACTTTGTGTACCTTGCGCAGTTGTTCTTTAGGAAGGGTTTGTAGGTCCTTTTGATTCAGGGCCTCCTCGAACTTTTCTAGATCTATGCCTGCTAGATCTCTGTCGTCCAGCTGCATTGGGGTGTCTCCATCCCCGTCTCCTCTTTCTTTTGTGTAGATTTCATGACTCGAGTGAGGGGAAGGAGGGTTTTGGATGTCCCCATGGGCCTTTTGCAATTCCTTGTGTGGATCTTGGATTTCATTCTTCCAGTAGCTGGTTCAGAATCTCATAGGAATTTTTGGTTGTGATCTTTTGTCTGGAATCTGAGACCTGCTTCCTTGGAGGGTTTTTCTTTTTGGCCGTGACCGTGGTGAAGCCATATTTCTGTATGGTATCATTTTCTTTGGTGGCTTGTTTGATCAGGGGGCAGTCTTTGAAGAGGTGACCATGCTCATGAAATCTCCTGCAACAAAAAGGGATGTGTTCATAGTCTAGTGTTTGTTGTCAGTCCTCATCCTGGTATTCTAGAGTGACAGCTCCTGGTAGGATCTTGGAAATGTTCATGTAGACACAAATCTTGGTGTATGAAGTGTATTTTCTCTGCCTTGTGGCTTCTGATGCTTTGACATATTGGCCTAATGTGTTTCATATGCCCATGAGAATCTCTTCCAGCCAGAACTCTTATAGTAAGGAGTATAGGCGGATCCATACAGGAGCCATAGTGAAATCCTCCTTGTCTGGGATGAATCTTTCATTCCAGAAGCGCAAGAATAACCTTGTGGAGTTGTAGAAGTATGACCCATTCTCAAATATCATGTCTCTGTCTTCTGGATTGTACAGGATGATTGTGAAGAAAACTTTGGAGCTAAGTTGGACCTCATAGTCTCCTTTGGGGTTCCACCAGTGTTTTATCCATTTGTTTAGATCTCTTTATGATGGCCAAAGGCCTGGGAACTTGCCAATGAGGGTGTGTTCCCTCATAAATTGGTTATGTTCACCTACTCTTGTTGAGCTTATGAGGTATCTTGGCATTTTGTCCATTTGTGGAATGCATTTGCCTGTCTCCCACCCTCGAGGTGCTTTTGGATGGGATGTGCTAGCTTCCATCTCCATCACCTTCCTGAGGCCTTGTTCTCTAGCTAGAAGTCGGTCACGTATCTGCAAGGGCGGCTCGAACGAGGGGCATTTTGATCTGGTGCCTGAGCGGTCATTGGCGGTAATATTTTTGTACGAGGGGGGTTTCCTCCCCTCTTCTGTGCCCATTCTGGCATGTCAGTAGAGGTCAGTTGATGTTCGCTAGGCGCTAATGGTTCGTTGTGCTGGTGGTCTATAACTAGCCTGCAATAGTCTGCGCCGGGTTGAAACTAGGGTTTCCTCAGTTTCCGTCCAAAACCGTCGTACCATATTATATTTTTTCAATTTTAATGTTATTCTCTTAAATGTATTGATTTTGAAATTGTATTGATTTTGAAGCAACATTTTTATATTATTTTTTTCAATTTTTCACTATTAAAATTGAAAAAAAACAATGCTCAAAAACTTCAGAATATAAAATATAATTTTTTATTTATATAAAATAAAATATAAAACCACTGAGCATACATTATATAAAAGATCGAATATAAGATATATTATTTATATTTTTATAAAGTAAAAATATAACAACACCTAAATTGCAAGATATAAAAGATAATATAATGTGTGTGCTCTGTTTTTCTTAGTCGGCTAGTAAATATATTGATTTAACACTGATGATTAGCATATGTGTTACTAAGTAGCTATTACAATATATATAAAAAGTAAAGTTACGATATATCTATTACTACTATAACAAACAGAAGCATTTATGTAACAAACAAGAGATATTACTACTATGGAAATTGTAAATATACAGTAGTAATGGAAATTGAAGAGATATTTGTTTGTAATTGTCTGTCTACCAAATCAAAAATCAAATTAGAGGGATTTAATTTTACAAAATGCCCATCAATCAATAGCATTCACAACAATAGCAACTGCAGTATTATCTCTCAAATAGAAAGATTAGTATTATCTCTTAAATGGAAATATTCTATACAAAATGCATCACCGTAGTATAGGTATTGTGATTCAGACCTATGCAGCATCAGATATCAAAAGTAATATGAAGTCATCGCCACAAAAAATCTCTGTCATTTCACCAAAAGTTCCATTTTCTTCTAAAAATCCTGTTGCATGTACCTCAGCAAAGGACTTGGAGCCTTTCCTCAAGCCAACCTGCATACAAGTAAAACCCTACAACTGAGATCTCTGACCATACCAAACTTACATGCCAAGATTACAAATATAATATGTATTTTCAATCAAAATAATACAGTAAACAAAAAACCAACAGACCTATGGTTCATGAGAATCCTACCACAGTCCAAGCTATCACAAGTTCGTTGATTCGATAACTTTGAACCATGAATGCTTTTGACTTGATGTACAAAATCCTTCCAGATGCCTAGTGCCAGAGTATGTAATTGCCTTAATGTTGTTATCAACGACCATCTTTGTAGGAAAATTCACTTCTGACATTGTATTTGGAGAACAATTTGAGGATGATATTAAGCTCTTATCAACAAGAAATATATGTTTGTGATATTCACAAACCTACCATGAAGGACCATGGACCGAGGGGATTGGAAACATCGGGGAAAGGGTTCCTGACATAGAGAGTGCATTTTCTGATCAATTGTTTGATCAGTGTAACATCCTGCTCTGGCACACTAAGAAAACTTATTTTTTGAGGACACTTTCTCGCATTTGAGGACACTTTCTCGCAAGTGATCCGGACTATTATGATATTAAAACATTTGTCCTTGATTATGATGTGTTATGGTAGATGACATGATGTTTTACTAATTTGACATAGACAGGTGCTATTGACTCATTTTTATTGAGTGTTCAGGGTTTTTGACCTTAAGGATGCAAAGGCATCGACGGAACCCCTTGGACTCTGGATCGAGTCAGGGAGTGTGCTTGGGGTTTGATTGTATACTGTGATTTTAGTACATTGGATTAGATGATATGATGTAGACATGTTCTGACACAATTGTTGATGATGTAGGTTAACGATAGCTTTCCAACCAGACTCACATATGGAGTAAAGGGGCCACACACACACAATTTCCAGAGAGGTTGAGGGAGAGGGGTGGACAGCAACCCTGCCATAGCCTACTAGCACTCCCGTCATGGCTCGAACTGTAGGTTAACGATTACCGAGTTCGAGAGGACCCATGATGCCATGAGGGAAGACTACGACAGTTTCTCGTGATGATTCTAAGGGGCACGCAATAAGGCGGGGGCCTTATTCCTTAGAAGCCCTTAGTCTCCCACAAGTTCACCTGGTAGAGTGTTGACTCCAGGGGTTATTGATGTCTACCAATTAGTCAAGAGGCGAGTGGTACCCTTGGAGCACGTGGTGCATTCTGAAGTGCACATCGTACAAAAGAAACACTAGAGGTGAGTGGCACCCTTGGAGCACGTGGTGCATCCTGAAGGGCATGTCGCGCAAAAGAAACACTAGAGGCGAGTGGCACCCTTGGAGCACGTAGTGCATCTTGAAGGGCACGTTGCATTGATTATGTTAAAAGAACGAACCTAGATGGCCCTAAGACTAATATCTCATAAGAAATTTTAAAACAACTCCCCTAATTAAAATGTCACCTAGTTCAGAATCTAAGTCCTAAGTCTAAAACTTCGCTAGGGGTAACATTTTGTCTACCCGTAAGAAATTATCTCTCTAAAAATAAAATAATAAACTAAAATAAAAACCACTTAAGTGATAATGGTAGAATTCATAAATTTTTGGGTAAAATGAAGAGAGTAAGAACTTAAATAAAATATGTGAAAAAAAAGGGGGGTAAAGAAGAATTTAATTTTTAACTTGTGAAAGTGTAAAAGATATTAAATTAATAATAAAAGGAAAAGATTAAATAGCGCAACTGCCATTTTGGCTCTAATAAAAAGGGGAAAGAAGGGAATAATAAAAATGAGGAAACTAAGGAACGGAGGAAACATAATAAGGGAAAGAGGGGAACTTATGGTAAAAACCGAGGTCAACATAGTAAAGAATCTACAATTAAGAACCTTCTAAATTGAACTAAGTTAGCAACTTCATTTTAGGGAAAGTATTTAAACCTATAAGGAAATCTAGGAACACCTAGGAGTAAATTTAGGAGCAACTCTAGGTGGGTGAGGGAAATGAAACAATTATTAATTTAAAGAAAATATTTATTGGAGGAAAGTGGGGGATGGATGACACTTGTACGAAGGAGAGTTTTTAGAAGATTTTTATTAAAAATTAAATTAAATGATATTTAGGGAAATATGGAAGTTCTAAAACTCTATAAAAGAAAGGGAAGAGAAGGAAGAAGGGGGATCGACTGTTAGTGTAACGTTACACTGCCGGATTGTGACTTGATTGATTTACTTGTGAGGAGTTGGGATTTCCCGGCTCGGATAGGAGTGGTAGCTCGGCCTTGTGAGGTGAGCTGGGAGCTAGACATACCTTCTGGATAGTGTGTGGCCCCTTTGCAGCTTGGGGGGCTAAGGGGGAAGTAGAGTACCCCTAGCATTGGTTGGGAGGTACCGGTGACGTCTCGACGGTCGACGAGCGGGAGCAGCACGAAGCGCACAGACGTCATTCGAGGTAGGCGATAAGGCAAAGGTACGCTCATTATTTTGTGGAGTAGAATGCACTAGGAATTTATGCTTGGATATGAATGAGGATTATAAATGAAGTCGGCATGCTTACACATAGTATTATCTCGTTTTTCTTTCATGTTTATATCTCACTGGACATTTCTGCATATTCCTTCTTGTCTACGTTTTACGACCTTGAAATTTAATTGATGGTGAAGCTCTTATCTCTGCATTTCTTATTTGATGATTGAACCCACATGGATCTCGCCCACATTTCTCTGCATTTGTGTTGTGTTTCCTGTGCGATTGGGGAAGAATACCCACACAGTTTTCGACCAAATAATCGATGCGTTTTTGGTGTTCCTCATCTCTACAATTGTGTTTGTGTTCTCTGCAAACTGGGGAAGGATACCAATCCGTTTTTCAACCTATCCAATCTCTATGTTTTTGTGGTTACACATCTCTGTTTTTTTGTGTTGTAATTCCTTACGATTTGGTGGAGTTAATTCTTTGGTTTTTGGTTTGTAGTTCTTTTCGTTTTGGATTGTAATTCTCTGCGTCTTTGGTTTATAATTTCTGGCGAATTGATGGAGGATACCTCACAATTGTTAATCACATAATCCTTGTGTTTTTGGTTTATAATTCCTGACGAATTGATGGAGGATACCCCACAATTATCAATCACATAATCCCATCATTTTTGGTTTGTAATTCCTGGCGATTTGATGGAGGATACCCCACAATTGTCAATCACATAATCTCTGCATTTTTTATTTGTAATTCCTGGCAATTTGATGGAGGATACCCCACAATTTTCAATCACATAATCTCTGTGTTTTTTATTTGTAACTCCTGGCGATTGATGGAGGATACCCCACAATTGTCAATCACATAATCTTTGTGTTTGGTGTTATAATTCTCTGCGTCTGCGTTGATTGGTAGAGTCAGTGTTGGTTCATGCTCTATTGGGACAGCGAATTAAATTTTGTCTTGCCGCCTTTAAATTCTACGTTTTAGTAATTTCGAGAGTCTGTGAGGTACCCACGAGTTGATTTTGGGTTCCCTGAATTTCACCTCATTGTTAGCTGCTAATTAATTATGTTTCCTGATTTTTTCCATACCGATAGTTTCCAGTTGATTACTGCCTGAGAATTCAACCACGACTTACTTGAGTGGGATCAACCTTATTTATGTCCAGAGATATTAAAGACCCCTTCAACACCAAACTTTAAACTGAGTTTTTTACCTGCGTTTACTCGGTGGTAAATTTTCATTAAGTTTTACTTAAAGTTTCATGGATCTATTTATCAATTTAAAGGTAATAAAAATATAGATAAACTTGCTATGGATGATTATTATTGATAATAATGTTCTATTGATATTGGTGTAATGTTTTTATTGTTTAACTGTGAAAATTCGATTGGTTAGACGATTAAATTGTGATTTGACAAGTTGCTCGGAGTAGTTGTAAGATATGTCAAGGCAGGATGTTGACTTTCATAATCTAGACTTGATTTTAGAGTGGTCTTGTCTCGTAGTTGATTAAATGTACACTCCCAAACAACACTGTAGTAGTAGTGAGTAAATTAAGTAGTTATTATTGATTCTCTAATTCTAATTGCCTTAATATAGATAGTTGGTTAATTGTGATACTGATGGTCGTGTTAATGCCATGATTATTGCCATATTGTTTTATTAATTTTCATTATCTTGAATGTGATCATTATCAATACCAAGTTATTGTAATTTAAAAATGTAATGGTGTGGTCATTTATGGCAATGATGTTGCAGTTTTATTATTATGGTTAACACATAAAATGTAATGTGATTGTTATTTTCGCCATTCATTGTGATATAAAGGTAATATGGGTATTATTTCATGGTGATGCTATTATCATCCTTACTATTATTGATCACATACAATTGTAATTTCCTTGAACTAAGTACAATAAGTTATTATGACTTAACAAATGGGAATCGAAATTTATTTGGATTTACCTTATGTTTAAGGTACTCATCGATTAATGGAAATTAAATGAAGTAGTTGGTCTGTAATTAATCTTATTTGAGTCATAGATAATGCCTTGTCTTAATATTGGATGGTCGTTGTCTGAGTCCTTATGACTTGCATCTTCCGTAGAGGACGTGGTTGTGTATTTAACTATTGTTGCACCTAATTATTGTTGTACTTGGTTGTAATCCTTAATTGCTTGGTTTTATTGTGTCGGGTGGGATGTAGACACCTCCATGTTCCTCAGAACAGTCGCCAGCCCTGAGACCTTAAATGGTTAAAATCGATGGGAACCTGGGCTTGAGCGTTGATTATGTGTCTTGGAGGTCCTAACCTTGCAGGGTAGGACGGGCGGGAGGTCAGTCGTATTTGGCAGTCAGTTTTACTTGTCATGTGATCATCATTTATGCATGTGGTTATGTATCGTGCGTTATGGTCATATTCTTATGTTCATCCTGGATGCGTCGTACTCGTCATTGAGTGACGACGCAGAGTCGAATAGGATGTTATTGTTTACTGGCACATACACACACACACACCTCAAAAAAAAAAAAATGCACCTGTCACTAGAATGGTTGTCGTAACAAGGCGGTTCCTCCTTAAGTGAGGTTCCCCACATTACCATCATTTTAACGATTCGCGGGGGCTATCCCCAAACTTCTTTGTTCCTAGATTTACTGGTTTACCAGCTCCTTGGGTGTTCTAATGATTGGAGTGAAATTATTTTCTGGAAAAACTCTTTGTTGTGTTCTGGAAAGGAGTTGTCTGATATCCCTTCTTCCGCTAGTTCATTCAGTCTTGCTTCTTATCTTTCCAAGCATTGGGAAGTTTTGACCATTGTTTGTATTGGTCGTAACACATTTCGTCTTTCCTGAAAACTTCACTTAAGGAATTGGGATTATCAAATTCAATTATGTCCTTATAAGACTGCGGTAAACAACTTAGGAACCATTGGATTTTAACTTTATCCTCTCGGATATAAGGCACGAACCTTAGTAATTTCAGGAATTTGTTCATCAGATCTTCCATAGCCATTTGAATGAGTCGTAGGTCATCCAATTCTTTGGTTTTTCTTTCATAGTAACTTTCAGATAGGTACTATTTATTAAATTGTTTCTTAAAATATGACCATTCCATCTGTTTTTCCTTCACACCCTTGGCCAACTTCAGGTCTTGCCACCATATGTTGGCCTTCCCTTTCAGATTATAGATGGCCATTTTGACTTTCATATTGCTGGAATAATTGTATATCTAGAAATACTTCTTGACGTCTAATAACCATGGTTTAGGTTCCTCCCCTTTTTTGGATTCCCCATCAAAGGTAAATGATTTGATTTTCTTAAACTCTCCCTAAAGGTGATCTACCTTAGATTTCTTTTTCTTCTTGTTTTTGTTTTTCTTCAACTGAAGGTGTACCTTCAGATGAGCTGTCCCCTTTTTCTTCTTCAGGACCAGAATTCTTGGAGGCCCTTTTACTGACCACTTCTTCCTAGTTGTCATAATTTGGTATTTTCTTTGCCACTATACTTCGCAGTAGGACTTCGTTTATTTACTGTTGTTCCTCATGTGCCTTTTTCAGTTTCTCATTGTCCTCTTTGAAAACTTGTAGCTCAACAATGAGATTTCTCATAATTTCTAGAAATTTGGTAGGTGAACTTATGTCAATGTTTTGCCTCTGATCTTTAGGAGGCCTTTGTTCAGGATTCTCCTCAAGTCTAATTTATTCTTCATCTTGGGCTGCCATGATTACAACAGAATAAAGTGTTTTTTGTATGTAACAATAATTGTTTTGTTAGTTTTCATAAACAAGAAAATATATGCTATGTAAATAATTTGGCCTTGCTTAAGGTCCAAGTGTTGTAACCTTTTCTCTAGTACCATATGTAATGTACCTCAAATTTACCAATTTAAAAAAAAAAAATCTATGGAACATTAATCTCCAATTTCATTTAACAGAGTCGTAGTTAAGAGAAGGTAGTAATTATCTCCATTGTTAAACTCTGCGAGGTTTTCTTATGTTATGATTATCAACAATGAAATTTATATTCCATCCTAACACACATTGAACAGAGTTCCTATATGAAAATAAATCCACATTCTAACATTTCCCTTGAGTCCTAAATTTATGCTAACATTCATATATATATGTGTGTATTATATTTCCCATCAGGTCGATTTTGGCTCATTTCTCCCTTACAGTATGTGTATGACTTCGTTGACTATGTAGAGGCAAGACAACCTGTACTATGGCTCCAAGTTAAGTGCAATCCAGAACTTCGTGTGTTTGTATCTTTATAATCAATTTATCCCACAAATTAAATTTTGTGTTTCACATAAGAAAATTTTATTATTCCTGGGTAGCTGCTAACTGAAATTTTCTTGGTCCCCTTACAGGGTTGGAGTATCCGAAAGCTTCAGGATTCTGGGCATCCTCGCTTACAAAAGGCACTTTGGTTCCTTTACAGAGTTCTCATAAATTATCATTCCATATTCTAACAATGAAGCCCTAGGGTTCAACCTAGACTATTGTGTTGTGTAAAGTTCCATCCCAATCCCTGTTAATCCAATGGATCCAAATTTTGTAACAATATTCACTATTGGAATACCATAACTCTGGCCTTGCATAAGTTTTGGATACACCTTTCATTTCGGATCTTGATTTGGGTTGTATAATGAACTTAAATAATATTTTAATCACGAGACTTTCCTCCTGCATACTTGTAATGAAATACAATGATCAATAACAATTTTAATTCCAGGCTTGTCGTTATGCTGGATATCTGTTAAACCTAAATTGTTTTAAAGAAGAAGAGCATTTCAAATTATATGCTTCCAGAAAGCGTATCCTGCAATTTTAGTTGCTCATGTACTATTATGCTTTCAAAAACTTCATTGTACCAATAGAACTATTCATTTTCTTTTATTTCACTGTTTTCTAACTTATACAAGGATTGGAACGAATTGTTATTGTTAATAAGGCTAGGAAATTTCAAATTTATCATAATATGTGTATATAAATTAAAGGGTTCGAAAATCTCTATTTTCGAAAATTCGTCGGGCTTTAGCTCATCTAGCATTTCATTCCAAAACTTCGTTTGCATTGAAAATATACTGTTTGTTTTTCATTTATTGTTTCTAGAATTTAGTATATGGCTAGTTACACTATTTGTCTTCCATTATATCATTAGTATCTAGTGATATGCATACATTGGGCTTTTAAAGTTAGTATTGTAAGTCGTATGGTTATACACACACACACACACACACACACACACACACACACACACACACACACACATTTATCCCCTATTGTATATAATCATTTGCAACATTAGTTTAATTTGATAGGTTAAATCGTCCAAAATCAAGAGATAACCCATAGGAATAAATATTTGTAGGCGTATGTATGAAATGTTCTTAAATCTCAGGTTTACTTCTAGAATAGTGTTTACTTAACCTGATATTAATTTGCAAAACATAATAACTAGATGTACATGACGCACTGAACTGGCAGTGATTTCTAGTACAATATAATGAAGTAGTAATCCATTAACATAGTTATATTTCCTGATACATTTCCACCATTCGATTTTCATTCCAGCCAAAATACTTAGAAGGGTTTGTTCAATAGTTACAGTTATACTGTGAGGGTCTATTCTACCTTTCATTACATTCCTTCATAATTTAATAAAAGAGAGTACCTCATTCATATTTAAATAGATGAAATCCTATCAACCAATAATTCCAAATAACATTTGAACAGAGAAGGAGTAGATAGACATATCTGAACAATTTTATGAACAACAAATGGAACATCCAAGTTCCTCCCAACATTAGAACAAAAAAACCAATTGACTTGTCCCGTTCACCCCCTAGCCTAACCATGAACCCGTAAGGGCGAACTTAGAACTCCTCCTCAGCAATAGTCCTTCAGTTGCAACAGTTTCTCCTTGCATCACACTCAACAAGTAGTGTTCATAACAACAAGAGATAATTTCCTTTCCCATCATACTCGGCAACATCCTACCTCCTCCCATATGCTATATATCCAAAAACCATTATGCCTAGGTCTTTTCTCCTTGGGAATTTTCGTAGATTTCCAAAAACTTGATTTTTGGGGGCTCCCAATGGCCAAATTCCTAATTTTCCACTTGTCACATTCAACCCTGAGGTAGTTCCAACATGTTCCCCTCTCATGGAGTCATGGTCAACTGATTTTAACCTGGCTATTCCATTTGTCCATCAAAAATAAATATAAAATATTTTATTTTCATACAAGTGTCATAGTCAAATAGTTAGTTGGGTCAAATGAGATCTTTGCCCAATAGTGAAAGTCATCAATTACAATTAGCTAAATTCAAAATTTGGAATTGCCATAAATGGAAATAATTTTCCAATTTCAAATTTACTAAAAACAAAAATAATTTCCTAATAAAATTTTAGATTTGAAAATGATTTATTTTGGGGGATGTTACATGTAAACATTAGCATTCGTGACATTACCCCCTTGTGGGGCATTACCCTATGTGACCCCCTGCATCGGTGGAAGGTTTGTTGCAACCATTTATTTCTTCTATAGGGGAAACTGATTTGTTGGGAATGCAGGTTTCTATTGGGTTTCTCATTGGCACAAGTATTGATGAATCCCATTCATCTGAGGACATCAATGAGTAGGATAGTCTCAAGTACAAATATTTCATGGAAACTTCATCTTACTTTTCTCTTTGGTGTCTTTTGCATTAGCATTTTGATTAGGGAAAGTCCCTTTTCCATAAGGATAATTCTTCTTTTTCTTTTTCTTCTTTCTTCTAGGTTGTTGTGCATTATTCATATTTTTTGATTGTACGAAATGAATGTCAGAGTTTTGGGTAGGGACTGATGCATTTTGTGACACCGATGCAATTGTTTCTGGATTAGAATATATGGTCATTTGACCCATTTGACCTATCAACTGGACAACATAAGCATGGGAGAAAAGATCAATCAAACCATCATCATGTGGTTTTGGGATCGGTTTAGGAGGATCTATTAACGACTTAGGAGCATGAGGTAATATCTCGTATAAAGTGTAAGATTGGGAATAAGTCAAATCTATATTCAAGTATGTAACATCACTTGATCTTCGATTAAATCTTCTGACATAGCAACATCATTCACAATATTAGGAAATAATAATTTCACAAAACAATCCTCTATAAATTGATCTACAATTTAATCTCTAATGAGCTTATGTCACCATCTCCATTCATGAATATGATTGAAAATGTTGGTGGTGTTATTCTATTGTAAATATGTAAAGAGTTAGATTCCAATTTCATAATGGATTGGGAGTTGTAAAAGTGTTAAGACATTCATCTCCAAAGATGAAAAATCATTAATTAAAGAACCAAGTACTACAATATACAATTTCATGACTCTCCCTTTCATGGTTTGTCGAAAACGACACAAATTTATGCTATCATCCAATGAGGAGTTTGATTAACACCATGGGTGGAAAATCATGACATGGGTGGAGGATCTTCTCCAAGAGTTTTTCCAAACTTGGGTATATTCGATGGTAATTTCCTAGCTATAACAAACCTGGTGGGTTGATGCTTAATGGGGCCATTTGTCAATCAAGATAGATCCGGTAAATTCAAGGTCTACAAGAAAGGGAACTTAGTATTGGTGAATAGATTATGAATGATGAATTAAAAACCTTGCATTCCATATGAATTCACAAATGTTTGCATGCCATTGGCCTTAGGGAAATTACTTCCCCAAACAATAGTAACACCATTGGCTACTGAGATAAACAAGGTATTAAAGTTCCAACCAAAAACAAAAATAACATTGGGTATATCTAGACAACCTATGAGTATACCGGAGACAAGTGGAAACTGACTTCTAGCATTAAAACCAAGGCTTTGTCCCTCACTAAAAAAAAATCTAGTTGTAGGTGCTTGTGAATTCACAATAGGAATACTGAAGATAAACAGACTAGTGGAAGGAAGAGATGTGATTGGTGGTATTCCATAAATAGGAACACATGTTTTTTTAGGCATAAAAGTGGAATTAAATATCCCACTTACTAGTGAATGGAGGTGGACATAGAGGCTCCTTTCGATGCATTGGGGGAAGTGAGAATAGGTCCTCCCATACTGGATGATCCACTAATTCCTGACATTGAGAGAGAAATATTCAAAAAGGAAAAATGATTAGCAAAATTAGGTCCACTGAACTAAGAAAGTAAAGGGTCTCAAGGATCTTTCAAAGGATGTTTGACATTAGTTGGGTGATGTTCATTAACGATTGCAAGGGAAAAACAACAAAATTGCTACCCAAATATGAACAAAACTAGCTTGCATGCAATCAATAATTAAATTCACATATCATAAAGTCTATATAATCTTCCTAGGATGACAAGGATCAATAAAGACACCTGAAAAAAAAAACAAGGAATAAATATAATTTATTCTCCAATGAACTCACCAATTTTGTTTCATGGAAATTAGCTACAAATAAGAAAATACCCTCATTGGACATGTGTGATTCAATGGAAATCAATGAGGATATATATCATACTTCTTTCTCTTGAGATGAATCATGCAATTTCATAAGTGAATGAGAGAGGGAAGAATGAAAATATATTAATCATAATGGTTGTCCAATGTATGCAATGGTTTTCACTAGATCCAACTCCAACAATGTTTCTTTACCAAATTACATGCACAATTATCAAACAAGAAAAACCTTCCTCATTCTTTCATAAGACATCAAATGGAATATTGCATGAATAAATCCCTAATCTAGTAACTGAAGCATACCTAGAACAACAAAATCTTATTAAAGAAACATAATAGATCCATACACATATTTGTTTTGGGTGGGGGGTGAATTGAGATCTATATTTATTGAAAGAGAATTACAACAATAATGATTACCTTGAGATATGTTATTGTACTTCTAGATACAAGACCCAAATTCCATCTCCTTAGTCATGAGTTCACCTTTGTTGACACGCATAATATGGAATTCTATCACAATAAGATAGCCAATATGGCTCTCACCTAATCCCTAATCACACTAATGTTGAAGTTCAGTACTCAAAAATCATAGAAAACTATAAATGAAGGATTATTACACTAATTCAGAAGCATAAGGATGATTTCATTTAAGTTTTATGTCGAGCCCCTTCCCTTAAATTTTGTCTCATTTTTATAGATTCTTAAGGAGATAAAAATAGACTTCGTGGCATGTGAGTTGAGTGAATACAAGTCATGCACAAGTCCCATGCACAATTATGGGATTTCTCCAAACCATTGTTCATATCATATCCTTGTAACTTTTCATTTCGAAGCCCTAAGGGGAGATTGTGGGTTTTATATAGGAAACCCATGACTAACCACATATATTCTATGAGGAAAGTGTTGGGAGTCACACTTTTACTAAAAAGAAGAGTGGCTAGGGATTTTTATCAGAAAATTAATCTCGATTGAAGTGCATTTCAACTTGATAGCATATTTGTGTAGTCTATGGTGAAAACACAAGTATAACACTAAGGTTCATTTTTGAAGACATGGGATAAAGGAAAGGAGTACCTACAACTATCAAGTATGAAAACCAAAGTTCAATGAAATTGACAAATAATCCAATTTATCATGCACAATTAAAACACATTGAAACTCAACATCATTTTGTAAGAGAAAATATTCAATCAAAAGAAATTGATTTGATGTATTGTAACACAAATGAGAATATGGTTGATATATTCACTAATCCTTTAAAAATGACAAATTTTGTAATATGTAATATGTAAAAATTCATATTATTACATATAAGAAATTCATATGAGGCCCCATATATGCCCCCTCTTGGGGTCATATCATATACATTCAATCCTATATATGCCCCCTTTGGGTCATAACACAGTATCGTCCTTAAAAAATGTTTGTACTCGAAGCTTTTAAATTAAAGGCTTCACATGTGATGAAACCAAGTAATATGATTTTTTTATGTTCATGCTCTATTCTTTCATTTGTTGATGATCCATCCATCCAAAATCAATTATTTTTTTCCATGATACTTGGTGGATATTTGTTGCATAATTTCTTCCCTTGATTCCCTGTATTGTTGTTGAATCTTCTCCAATTTGAAGTGGTTGTTGGTCTCTAATAATACTCTATTGAAGAGTGGTTTTGTGATTCCTTGTTCTGTGAATATTAACAAGTATTACATATTCTTCCTTTATAATGTTGGTATGGACCTTCTTGTCTTCCTTGAAATATTTCTTGGCAATGAGGGCATCAATATGGTTTCACATTTCATGGTTGTCCTAGATTCTTCACATGCATTTCATCTATCTTTTTTTCACACACAATTGCATTCTCTATCCTCTTTTCTTGGCCTTTGGTTACTCTAACCTTGGAAATAATACGATCATATTTGGCATGTACATCCTCTAGATGAAGCTCAACTTTTTCAAGTATCTTCTGGTGACCTTCTTGAATATTTTCTTCTTTCTCCAATCCTCTAGATGAAGGTGCAACATGACCCCATGTATCAAATTTTGACATCCTTCTTCGATTATCTATTTTTTTTCTTATTTTACCTCATGATTATTTAGGGATTATTCAACCTTATTGCAAATTTCCCTTCAAAATATTTTGGTAGATTCTTCATCTAATATCCTTTATTTTTATTGATTTTATCAATTTCTCTTTTCTTCTTTCAATCTCTTAACTTCGTCCAATAGTTTTTTTATTAAGGGTTCATAATCTAAATGTTTCTTCATATTTACTTTTCAATTCTTTCATTGCCTTGTCCTTTTCTCACTTCCCTTTACTACTCATTCCCTATTTTAATTTTTGAACTTTTTTAAGAAGTGTTTTATTAAGGTCTCGTATCTTAGACAACTCAACACCATTATTCTTGATCTATTCTTTTGCTTCTTTTAACTCCTCTTTAATTTTATACATCTCCTCCCTTTTTGTATCCCTAACCTATTTATTTGAGAAGAGTTCTTCAAATTTTTTCCATGTGATGTTCAATCTAATATCATGATCAATAATCATCCACCACTTACAAGCCTCACCAAATAAATAAGTTCTTTCCATTAAATTATTTATGTCATATTTATTTCCTATCTTCAACCATTCTATAAGATTGGTTTCAACTTCATCTTCATTTCCACTAAAGTAAGGTATTTCCATTGATTCGTAATTGAGGTTTAACTCAAAATTCAACTTACAACCTCAATACATTAGGAATAATTATCTCAAATAGTTAGAATCCTTGTTCCAATATAATATTATATATTGTTTCTTTCTAATGGATTTTGAATCATCTCAATTGGACATCCCAATCAAAAGTTATGATAGTTTTAAGTGAAAATACCTTTGAAACCCTAATTTTGAGTCTTTCCTCCTCAACAACCTTATTTCTCATGTATTTCTGAAATTTTGGTGCCTCTAAGTTTGAAATTTTGGCTTGTAATAATATGATATGTCTTCACTGCAATTCCATAGGTTTGACCAAAATTTGATGTGCCAAGTGAAATTTATGTTGATTTTCCCAAACCTAGTTAATGTTTGGACTTTCTTAGAGAGTGAACCTATCCATAATTCCACGTGTCCAATATTAATACCTAATTTTGAAATTTGTACTAGAAATACTATGGATTATACTATTTTAAATGTAACTAGTCTCACTGAAATTGGATCCTTTCTGAAGACAATATGATGTTTTTACCAGAAACGCCTATTTGAGACTAGTTATAGGACGAATAAAAACCCCTATCTTCTGTAGGGTATATGTCTGAAAGTGTAACTACATAGAGCCTAAAGTTTGTACCACTTGTACCTCACCATGTCTTCTAAATAACCTTGAAGTTGCACTATTTGAAGTCTAGAAAAAAAAGTTATAGTGAAAATCCCAAGATGACTTGCTTGAAGAAGCAAAACCCTAGGGTCGATGCTCTCATACCAAATATTTTGTTACGAATGCTTAAAATATCATAACATAATAGAAGTACACACCATGTACCTCAATGTGATCATGGATCACAACTCCAATATAGATAACAAAAATGACTTATAAAATAACTCTTTAAAGAATAGAAGAACCTCATCCAAATATCAAAATACATTCGCATATAACAATTCACATGTTTTAATTGATGAATACATGATCCTTGTATATGCCAATTCACACCTACACATGAGGCCCATTTATTATTAGGTCGACCCTATTACATATATATTTACACATTACATGTACATTTGGCCCCATATATACCCCCTTGAGGTCATATCATATACATTTAACCCTATATATTCCCTCATTGGGTCATAACAAATAATAAAACTTACTTAGATATGTATGTGTCTAATTCATATATGATTTTTCAAGGGATCTGTTGATACCTAGAAATCCTATATATGTATGTATATTTCTTTGTTGAATATATGGAATAGAGAACCAACTATTTATGCATACAATGCCATTTACTATGTGTGTTTAATTTTTAATACCAACAATCTCAAACCATAAAGTTATAAATATTAAAAAACTTGGCTTAAAATTATTGGTATTAAAAACCTTGACTCAACTTTAGTGTCATCAAAATTCAAGTCATTGTTTTTGCACCGAAAGGTTCTTTCTACAACCTAGTATGAGGTAGATGTCTAATGCCTTCCATGCTCAATATGGAGTTGACACATGACATTAAAAATAAATATGTATAATAAAAATAATGTTTATATCTCAGCCATAAATAACATATTTCAACGTTCACCTTAAGTAAAATAATTTTATGTCAACTATGTAGAGAGAGATAAAGTAATTGAAAAAAATTGTTCAACCCATAAGTACCTTCTATTTCTAAGTATAAGAGAGATGTGCAATTACTTCAATGCTTAATATGGAGTTGACAATTCACATTTAATAGATATTAATAACCAAAAAACTTTGTAGAGAGAAAGTAAAAAAAATCTTAATTGGTGGATTTGGATTCCTTCAATGTTTAACATGGAGTTGACAAATGAAATTTTAAAAATATTTCAATGTCCGCCACAAATAAAATATTTCGATGTCCATGTTAAGTAAAATATTTCAGTATGTGTGTGTAAAGAAATTGAAAGTAGACTATTATGGTTAAAACATTTCAATGGTGTGTTTCTCACTATGAGAGAGATGTTAAATTCCTTCCCTGCTCAATATGGGAAGTCGACACATGGCACATTAAGAACCAACATAGATCCATCTTAACTGTAGATCTATCATGAGTCGAGAGGGATTGAAAATTGAAGAAAGTTTTGCAGCTATGGAGATTTCATGAGTCAAGAAGGATTGAAAATTGAAGAAAGTTTTGCAGCTATGGAGATTTCATCCCTCTCTACGCATGCATGATAGATATGGAGTTAAGATGGATCTAGGTTGGTTTAGTACCAACAAAGTCAATTCATGTTTTATTTGAGTAAACTCTATTAATATTAAGATCCAAACATTTTAAATACCAACGTAAATCCATCTCAACTTTGGATGTAACATGCCTTGAGAGGGATCAAATCCCTTCATGTGCAAACCTTTCCTCAAGTTTTGTGCTCTAAAAAGAGGTTTGAACCTTGAGGGATTTTATCTCTCTTACTGGATCTACTTTGGTGCATGAATGTGTCCGAATTTTTGTCAATTTGGGCTCAGTGGATGTTAACCATCATCATCAGATACACAGAATTGAAATATTTTACTTAAAGTGGACATTGAAATAATTTATTTATGACCAACATGGATTTTCGTTTATTAACTCCCTTGTACTTGGATGTGGAAAACACCTATCACAATATTCGTTTACTTTCAATTACTTTATATATATATATATATATATATATATATATATATATATATATATATATATATATATATATATAACTTAGGATGGAGATTCAAGTATTTTATTTATGACGCACATTGAAATAATTTTTTTCTTATAAATGTTTTTTTAAATGATAGATGTCAACTCAATATTAAATATTGAAAGAATTGTACATCTCTTATACTAGAAGTAAAAGCACCTATCTACCAAAACAAGATTTTTTATTATTTTCAATTACATTTTATTTGTCTATCTCACTCTCTCTATATGAAATAGATATAAAATTATTTTACTTAAGACATATATTGAAATATTTTATTTATGGCTGATATTGTAATATTTTTTATTTGTCTATCTCACTCTCTCTATATAAATTACATATAAAATTATTTTACTTAAAATATATATTGAAATATTTTATTTATGGTTAATATTGTAATATTTTTTAGTTATTTGATATTTTTAAATGTTACATTTCAACTCTAAGTTAAAATCGAAATTAAAATTGAAGGAATTGCACATATTCGTAGTATTAAATTGTAGAAAGTAAGAATTAAAATTGAAGAAATTGCACATCTCCCTCATATTAAATTGTAGAAAGCAACTTCAGAAACAAATTTCTATGCATGAAAAAAAAAAAATAGATTAAACAATAATATATATAGTCAAGCAATGATTTTTAATATAGTAATCTCAAACCATAGATTTATTACTATGAAAGCCATGGCTCAACTTTTATGACATCCAAATTCAAGCCATTGCTTTCACCACCAACTTTGAATTTACACTGTAACCTATAATAAAGTTGATTCATGGCTTTCATATTAATAAATTTTCATTGAATTATTGCTTTTATATTAATAAACTTTTAATTATTACGCCGAAAGGCGTATACCTATTGACAATGGGCACTTTTGATAGGTTTTTAGTTTTTAATATGTTTTTAATGGATGAGATTAAATATGCCTAGAATATTCTTAGTCGTCACAATAAATGAATGGTTCTGATTTCATCCAGTGTTCACTAACTTATTGCCACATCTACCTGATTAAAAAATATTAAAATATTCACACAGAGTGGTAACCCCGTTTCTATACTAACAGCGTTTCGTTTCATTTCTGTGTTGACAGGGCTGTGCTAGTTTAGTATTTGGTATATCCACAAGATACACAAGATACACATAGATAACCGAAAATATGAAAATATCACAAATATCAAATATACTAAACATTATAACTTATTTAATATAAATTTATATTACTGGATTCGGGCAAAAACTTTTATAGAACCGTATCAGAACTACACGGTCAGAAATCGAAAAACACCTCTCATAAATCGAACTGACAACTTTCAGAAATCGAAAAACAACAGTCAAAATATCCTCACGGTCAGAAATTTTATGTTTGAATATAAAATTTGAACGTATGGCTTATAATCAACCACGTGCAATTTGAACG
>CBVK0101751568.1:0-11764 GCA_900067695.1 Picea abies | reverse complement strand
AGAAGGGCAAGGAGATGGGAATGGAAGCATTGGGAGAGGAGAGCTTGGGTGCCTCCATTCATGGAGGGATCATGGAGGCTTAGGGCCCATATTATTTGTGGTGATCACACTTTCTTAGAGGAGGGTGCACCATAGGGGGGGGCGCACAGCTAGCAGGGAGCATCTTTACTTGGAGGAATTCAGATATGATTGTTTCAGTGGAGAGGCAGCACACAAGAGCACATTGTGATGTAAGGGTTTCTTCTTCGGAGCATCCAGGTTCAAGGGCGCTTCACTTCAGTGGATAGAGAAACAAAGGGAGAGGGCACACTAAGCTTGAGAAACAAAGGGAGAGGGCGCACTAAGCTTAGATCAATCTTGAGGTCAAAGACAGACCTAGATGAAATCCTTATAGGACCTCAAAAAATCTACATTCATGATTGTCTCACCCTTTACCCTCCTTTGGATTGAATATTGCTAGATATTTAAACGTTGGATTGGATAATAACGAGAAGGAGGGATGGGTGGCAGGGTTCGCTACTATGTGATCCCTACAAGAATGGGGGGGGTGATATTATTTGATATTTCATCTTCATAGATACCAAGCCTTGAAGGGGAAAGTATGACTATACAAACTGAATAGTAGGACCAAGGTTTATAGTAAATAGACTTGATTTATTTTTCATCCAAGGATTAAATTAAAGTTTATCCCTCTCTTCCACTATACTTTCCAAAACCTTGTATCATAGGCCCATCTCCCTAGACATAACCACTCCTAAGAACATGGGCCCTATCCCTTTTAAATTCAATGCTATATGGATCAAATATGAGAGGTTTATGTAATAATTTTAACATGCTCATAAGATTAAAACAAAAGACAAACTCACAAAGGGAATTGGGTGTACAACAGAGAAACTCTAAGGGGAATAAAACTCCAATATCAAATATCTCTTTATTTAATATGTGTTAATCATCATTATAATGTATGCTTGCTCTCTCCAAAGAAATGATGCTTGTGTCTTCTTATAGAAAAATGTATGAACAATCAATTAGGAGATAAGCAAGTTAAATGAAAGATTCTCCAAATTAAGCTTACATGCAACTTGCGATCATGATAATGCAATATATTATCAAGATAGGTTAAATCAAGCGAGTCAAATTTATCTTGATAATTATAAATTTGATCATCTAAATGAGCAGGTTCTACACATTTTGACCTATACTAATAGGTGATCCATACAATGACATATTGGCATATGTATGTCCACTAAGTCCAACTTAACTTAACATAGTGAATAAATAACATTAGCATACCCCCTTAAGCTTGGTTTGGCGAACAAGAAAATTATTGTCCATCCCAACATCACCCTTGAAAATGCACTTAACAAGATGTGGTATTAAAGCTCAGTCAAATAAAATCCACCCTTAATTTCTATGATGACCAATTTTTGAGGTGTTGGGAAACTAGAAAAGTGCCTAAAAGGAAAACACCAAAGTGGTAAAGATAGTTGAATGTCTTGAAGCTTCATAAGAGAATTTAAAGAAAATGTATCAAATGGAAACATTGTTAATATCAACATAAGTATTCCACATAAAATGTGGTACACCAATGTACAAAGCGAGAGAATATGCTTCATGAAAGAGAAGAAAACGCCAAAATGAATAAATGAACAAATGTGTTGAACTTGAAGAGGATCTAAGGAAAATGCATCAAATGCGCCAGAAATTGGTACCAATGTAGAAAGATATACAAAGTGCTTCATGAAAGAGTACTAGATACTAAAACATGCCATCAAAACACTACTATAAAAGGAGTGATAATGAATCATGTTATGCACAACAACTGGCATGTGGACTATGCCAGTGAATTATGGATGGAACATGTCTAAGTTGAATTTAGACACTAGTGAAGGTGTTGCAATGATTGAGCATAGATCCACCCATAAGAAATATGGATTGTGGGAGTCGATCCAAGTTTTTGCCACTTCCTTGTTTTCACAAAATGTTTATGGCAAGAGTTTATACAATGCCATGAAGTCTAGTTTGAAGATTGATCCCAAGAATGTTAGTGGGATTGTCGGGTGAGATTGATCTCTGTGTTTTGAAATTGAAGAACATAATGATAATGTTGAATGACATTGTAAAGTTGGTGCTGTAAATATTAGATAAGTGGGTGAGTCAAATTGTGTAGAATGTCTAAGACCCTATCAACATGGTGGAAACATATGCTCAAAGGGTTGTATCATATCTTTTTCCACACTTTTCAAGACCCTCCTCTTTATAACCCATTTTGCAGAGTAACTTAGAATAAATCCTAGTGGTGTGCTACTCAAAATTCACAAACATGTGCACATCATATATAGAATCATGAGAAATTGGAGAGGTAGAAGATTAAACAATGTCAATCTCCAAAATTTCATCAAGTGGACGAGTGCTCGACTTAGTGGATGTCATTTCTCCTCATGAATCCTAGTGAATAGATTTGGATTCCACATCCAAAAGAAGTTGTTCCAAATTATAAACTTGGATTTGCAAAGTTTCGAGCATTGTCTTTGTCAGCGTTGTTACCGCAAAATCTATCATCATGAAAGTGTAAAAAGTCCCAAGCACCTAAATGATACACTTGTGTAACTAGGAGGTTGTCCAATGTCACATCACCGACTCTCCTCTACACTTTAGTACAACTCAAGGGGGGGCTTCCTTAGGATAGGATTACTCAAAATTGTAAGCTATGGAGTGCAAAGGTGATTTGAAGAGTAAATTCCAACAAAATAAGGTTGTGAAAAATTCAAAGAAATATAGTGGATGGTGGAGTGAAGATTTGTGTCTTATCCATTGGGTGCATGGGGTCAAGTAAAATTGAAATGGGAGGTTGTCCTAAAGGTGGAAAGAGGACAATATGGATTAAATGTACAAGTTAGATGTTTTTTCTCCTTGTTGTCCCGGATTATAGAAATATGTCTAAGGATGTCACAAAGGTAGATAACATCCAACATCCATGAAGGTTATTTCTATAATGGGTAATGTATAGGTACACTTATCCTCGGTAGAGAACGATGTAACCTATAAACAATACTCCATTAACAACAACAAAAGAAATGGAATATATATACCAAGATCTTACTCCATGAATATATATTTAAGATAATTTCAACAATAAAGGAAATGACAATAAAAATATACAAGATAGCCTCACCCACAATATAATTGTTGATCCTCCAAGCACATCCAAAGATATTGCATAAACTCCATGGGAGGGAGTTCTCTCAAATCCAACATACAAAATGAAGAGTGAGAAAATCCTTATATAGATTTTAGCTCAACTCTCACAATTAAAATAATATTTCCTTTATCCTAGAAAATGTTAGAAAATATTATAATAATATCCAAAGTGGGAAAATTAGACCAAAATTGCCCATACAAAATGCTAAAATAAGATATTAGATGAATATGGTACCACATTTCATCTTCCTCATCAATCCAACTCATGCAAGGTGCATGCAAAGAGACAATTGTCTTCTCCATGAGCTAGGGAACTCTCCAAGAGTAACCACCTCAAACTATAAAATAATAATAAACAAACCAAGTCAAAGAGGTAGGGAGAATTTCCAAAAATAGGTGAAAATAACATGTGTCTAGCTTCAATGATGAGTGTGTTCTCCAATGTAAGAGTGTGAATGCCTTGTTTCATGGTTAGGGCACTCTTCTAGAATCTCCTTGGGCAAGGAAAATATAAAATATCTTCTACCAACTTGTGTGCCCTTGAAGAAAGTGCTTCTTTGACCATTAGATTATACATAAAACAATAAAATATTTCGTCAAACAAGTGCACCCTAGGGAAGAGTGCCTTGTGTGGACATAACAACCTCCACCGTCATTAAAATATTCATGCATGAGCTTGCCCTTGAAGAGAGAGAATAAGTGCACCCTAGGAATGTGTGCATCTTTGATAAGCCAATCCATGAAAGAACCGACATATGAAGTGCACCCTTGAAATCTATGAAATGTATCCACTTTATCTCCTCAAAACACGTGCAAATGGACCTCAAAAGCACACAAATCATCTACAAGTCACTTCACATGTGTAAAGGTGTGAACAAGTATATGCTAAGAGTGAATGGATCCTCATAGTGGAGTGCACCAACTAGTGACCTAGGGAGGCGTGTGATGAGATGGATTTGTAATGTGGAAGGCTAAGACCCTAAGGCACATGGATAATAGCTCCTTAGTCAAACATTAAGACCAAATAACTCCTCAAAACTTGTGTCAAGGATAAGGATGTGACATGAAAAGCTAGCACATGTGAACAAGGCTATTTGGAGGCTAGGACGAATTGGTTTTTTTGTGTGTTTTCCTCAACATGTGTGCCAAAGGGGGAATACTAACTT
The DNA here is from genome assembly GCA_900067695.1 of Picea abies. NCBI lineage: Eukaryota > Viridiplantae > Streptophyta > Pinopsida > Pinales > Pinaceae > Picea > Picea abies. The sequence continues at coordinate 7,397 of CBVK0101751568.1, read as the reverse complement.
AAGTTGTGCACCACACATACATAGTTTTGTTCCCCGGTGAATAATTAGGAATAAAACTTAGGGAATTAGACCTCAGTGGAGAATTATAACATTTGAGCATTAATAGGCTAATACTTTGGCACTTCTTAAGGTTTTGAAATTTTAATTAAAATATCCCAAACCAATTAGGTGTGTTCACATTGTAAAAAGTAGAATTATGAGAATTCAGGGGTTATTATAAGGTAAGACTTAGGGAATTTAAATCAAATTATGCCATGTGCCTAAAACTCGATTGAAGAGAAAAAGGTTGGTTGTTCTCCTAGTATCTACCAAAATAGGAGAGAATACAAAAAGAAATCGACATGCCATGGAAACAACAAATTAAAGAGTGTTGTCTCAACAATATTATTGAACAAGTGATCGAGTCATAGAAACAATACACCCTCTTCTTTGATGATGCATCATAGGGGAACCTAGGCTTACACTGAAATATGAATGGAACATCGGGATCTCATCAAAAAGTACAGTTGAATCTTTAGCTTCTCATAAAGGATTGGATCTACTTGCAGAGTTTAACATGAATGAAGTCGAGATTATGGGTGACTTGCAACTCATCATTCCTAATTCTTGAGGATATCTCGATCCTCCAATGTTCAGATATCTAGAATCATATCCTACCGCAGTAATCTCCTCAAGCAATTTTGAAGCATTGAATGTTGTTGACGGAATTCAACAAGGAAACAAACAAAATGATGAATGTAACCATTGATTGCATCAAGAGCACTTTCTACAACCCAGGTGGGGTAGATATTTCATGTTTGTAATGCTGACCATGTCAGCCAAAAACATCAAATAAAAAAATAATACTAATTCATGGTCAACCTAATAATCAAATCAAACAAAAATAAATTAGATATGAATAACAGAATATACACTAAAGCAAATCATATCAACCAAAATTAGCATACCTTGGGGAGATTCTGGATGAGGAAATAGATTCCACATACTACCATGAAATATAGAGATTGCTAGTAGTGTTATTAATGTGTTTACCATGTTGAATGTTAAACTAGATATAAATAATGATATCTACATTGAAACAAATCATATCAACCAAGATTAGCATACCTTAGAGAGATTTTGAATAAGAAAATAAATTCTACATATAAAAATAAGATTTACATAAAAAGTGAATATTGCAAGTAGTATTATTAATGTCTTACAACGCTAAGTGTTATTAGTTCGTGAAAAATAAATAATGCAAGTAGTCTTATTGATGTTTTAACATGCATGTTATTCGTGTGTGGATTTACATGAGAACGAGTCTATCCAAAAATTATGGAGTATTGTTATTAATGCCTTGCCATGGTCTCGGTGGAAATTCATCTCGAGTTTCCAATGAAGATTATGGAATTTTAATATAATGGAACTATGAATAATAGAGTTGAGATGGAATTTCTTCCAATGAATAATAATACTTGCATATCATTATAGCATGGGTTTACATAAAAATGTCAATATAATACAAATGTGAATAATATAGTTGAGAGTGTGGAATTTGTTGCAATGAATAGTAGCACCTGAGTTTTAGCAATTTAGTTGAGACTATGAAATTTCTTACATTCTTATTAATATAATTGAGGATATGGGATTTCTTATGTTATTATCAATATATTTGTGTATGAATAATATAAACATGTAATTAATGTGTAGATTTATATGAATAGTATGACTACTATAGTTGAGATTATATCAGCATAGATCCATCTAATCCTTGGATCTATCTAACATCGAAAGGGATCTAATCCCTTAATGTGCAAATCGTTCATCAAGTTTTTCACTCCAAAAGAAATCTGCACCTCAAGGGATTTGATCCCTCTTCGCGCTAGATAGATCTAGGATTTAGATAGATCAAAGTTGGTGTATAGGCATACTAAATGAAACTAAGGTTATTAATCTGTGAAGAATGAGCCTTTCCAAAAATATGAATTAGTGTTATTAATACCTTACCATGGTTTGGGTGGAAATTAATTTAGAGTTTCCAGTGAAGATTATGAAATTTTAATATAATGCAACTATGAATAATATAGTTGAGATGGAATTTCTTCCAATGAATAATAATACTTGCATTAGCTAGATTTACATGAAAACGTTAATATAATGCAAATGTGAATAATATAGTTGAGTATTGAATTTCTTGCAATGAATAGTAGTATCTATATTTTATCAATTTAGTTGAGGTTATGAAATTTCTTACCATGTTATTAATATGATCGAGGCTATGGAATTATGGAATTTCTTCCCATGTTATCAATATAAAGTTGATCATATGGAATCTTAATAAAATGTTATGGATTTACATGAGATTTAGCCTATCCAAAAGTTATGGAGTAGTGTTATTAATGTCTTACCATGGTCTGGGTGGAAAATCATCTAGAGTTTCCTATGAAGATTGTGGAATTTTAATATAATGCAACTATGAATGATATAGATATGGAATTTCTTTCAGTGAATAATAATACTTGCATGTCATTCTAGCATGGATTTACATTGAAATATTAATATAATGCAAATGTGAATAATATAGTAGAAAGTATGGAATTTCTTGCAATGAATAGTAGTACCTATTAAAAAGCAATTTAGTTGAGAATCTTAAATTTCTTACCATGTTTTTAATATAATTGAGGATATGGAATTATGAAATTTCTTTCGGTGTTGTCAATATAGTTGATTATATGGAATTTTAATAAAATGTACGTATGAATAATATATGTGTGTATTTAATGTGTAGATTTATATGAATAATATGACTGCTATAGTTTATGGGCGGTAAGTGCGGGGGTGATAATTTGTAATCTCATAGATCGTACCACAATCAATGATGCATGGGGTTTAGGTACAATGACAAACAATGAGGCGGAGGTTTATGCCCTCTTCAAAGGCATCAAGTTGGCTCTCTCAACTAGGGTTCGAAGGATGACAATATGTGGAGATTCTATGATGGTAATCAAAACAATTGTCAATCAAAACATTGTTGGAGGTAACATTTATCCTGGCATCATATCATGGATCCTTGCTCTCATAAAAAACTTTGAATATTACTCACTTTTTCATATAAAAAGAGAGCTAAATTTGGCTACTGAACAAAAAGCCAAGGAGGGAACTAACCTAAGGAAAGGGGAAATTAAGGTTAATGGGAGTATTAAACTCCTCCCCATCCCTTAATTGAATATGAATTGGGTTTTAATGTCATTAGAAGGTCAATGACGTAGGGGTTTTAATGATCCAGGTCTCACACAATTCAAAGGACATTAAATTGAACCAGGCATTCACTCCAGCGCATGTGGGTTCACTCTTACATACCTCAATGTGATGAGCCAAGTAACTTATTTCAAGCAGTTTTGTGAGGTTTATCGATCAATCCGGCTTCAAATTGATGGTTGTTTTCTCATGTTACTAGACAAGTTCAAGTTCCAAACTATCATTCTGGTAGGTTCTCATCACCAAATTTGTCATTTATTGTTGTTGATGTTTTGGTAGTTGCGGGAGGTATTCCCTCCTGGATAACCTTTCTTAGAAGAAAAGAATATTCCAAAATTCAAAGGAAGACCATTGAACAGTGGAAGAACACCCCAGAAGAGAAGTCAGCCCACAGGTAAAGATAAAGGTGAAATAGAATTTCCCAGAGAAGAAGTCGGCACAGCTTAAAGTGACTTGAAGACTATAAATAAGGTGACCCCTTGCTCTTTTGGACACCCTCACTCACTCAGTGATCTCACTCAAGAAGAAGGCGCAAGTTTGAGGCAAGGAGAAGACACAACACTGCAACAACTGGGGTTTTTGGTTATTCTTGGTGGTGGTTTCTCTTGTGTGCTATCTCTGGGAAGATGTGTGATGGTTTTGTATGGTGTTGTTGATGCAATTGTTGGTGCACTACCTTTGTTGGTGCACTAGTATTGTATCAGGGGTTCTTCATTATATGTTTTCTCTTGTAAAGAAGAGCTTGTTCATGGTTTGATTGTATTATCAAAAGGAATCTATCTAAGAAAGGTTGGTTGGGTTTTTCCCTGGGTTTGGGGTTTTCTCAGGATAACTCATGTGTCTCTTTGTGCTTGTTTATGTTGTTCATATTTTCAGTATATGGTATATGGTTAATGAATATAAAAGAATATCTAAATACGTTGGTAATCCTATTTCTCTGAAAATTAACAAAAATCTAACATGGTTTCAGAGTTAGTTACCTTCATAACAGTTTAACCATTGGAAGGAAAGATCTTGAGATTTGCAGTTGCACATTCTTTTGTCAAGCTCGTTGAGCACTTGTTCCAAGTCGTTGGGACTATATACACCTCATAGCAACTCGACTAACCCTAGCACACTCATTGCACCTCTCAGATTGCAGTTTGGTGAAGTTTGAAATTTTGCAAATTTTCAGATCTAGGGTTTTTACCAACGAAAATGATTACCAATATGAGAGTTGAGGATGGACTAGATGGAGCAGAAAATTTCAGATATTGGAAGCATAGGGTACTCCTCATTCTAGAATAGAATTAGTTGTTGGATCATGTCAAGCAAGTGCTTCCAGAACCATAAGAAGAAGAATCCAAATAAAAACTCAAGAAGAATGAAGTCAAGGCCAAGAGGATCTTGGCATACTCAATTAAGGACCATTTGATACCTATTGTATCAGAATTGAAGACACCAAAGGAAATGTTTGATGCCCTAACCAAATTATATGAAAGCAAGAATACTAGCCATAAGCTAACCCTAAGGCATCAACTCATAAATGTAATTATGAACAAGTCAAAAACTGTCTCCAACTACTTCATGAAAATTTCACAAATCAAGGACCAGTTAGTATCCATTGGAGACTCCATGGATGATGCAGAGCTTGTAACTACTACACTTAATGGATTTCCCTCTTCTTGGGACCCATTTGTTCAAGGAATTTGTGCTTGAAGTACATTTCCCAAGCTTGATAAGTTGTGGACAGACTGTACCCAAGAAGAATCTAGGTTGATATCAAAATCTCAGATGACAAATGATGAAGAAAAATAAACTCTCGCGGCTCATGTGAAGAAAATGAAAAAAAGGAGAGATGTCATTCCAAAGAAAACTGAAAGACCACACTATAAGAAGGATATGTCCTCATAAAAATGAAGGAATAAAACATCATGCACATGCAACAGACATGGAAGAGTCCACACCTCATAAAAAGACAAAGGAATCAAAGGATGAAGAATATGTACTTGTTTCATCCCTTAAAGGTGCTATCACTCAAGGAAGTGATATTTGGCTCGTAGATAGTGGTGCTTCCAAGCACATGATTGGGCTTAGAAGTCCCCTTATGAAATTGATAGAGAAGAGTTCATCCCTTCAGGTGGAGCTTGGGGATGATTCCAGACACGTGGTCAAAGGAGTAGGATAAGCCTCCTACCATATTGATTCAGGTGATTCTATCTCAATGAAATATGTATTGTTTGTACAAGGTTTGAAGAAGAATATTCTTTCTATTTTTTCTTTAGAATATAAATGTTTCAGGGTATCTTTTGTGGATGGCCAAGTCCTTCTATGGCCCAAGAGTTCAAGCATAGATTATGCTATCGTGATTGGTGTCCGAGAAGGAGGATTGTATAAATTGAAGGGACACCAAGAACAAGCCCTTATACACAACAATGTTATCTCTAGTGAGCTATGACACTGAAGAATTGCTCACCTAAATTACAGAGCATTACCAGTGTTGAGAAAAATGGTTATAGGTCTACTAGATATGTAGGTAGAACATGATCAAGTATGCAAAGGATGCGCACTTGGAAATAATGCAAAGGGAATATTTTCAAGCAATGACAACAGATCCAAAGGGATCTTGGACATCATACATTCAGATGTATGCAGACAGAGGACGGTGCCATCCCTAGGTAACTTTGTATACTATATTATTTTCATACATGATTACTCACGTAAGACATGGATCTACTTCTTGAAGCGAAAGATGAAGTTTTCAGTAAGTTTCAAGAATTTAAAGCATTAGTGGAAAATCTCTCTGGAAGAAAGATTAAGATCTTGAAATCATATAATGGCGGTGAATACACCTCAAATGAGTTTAAAGACTTTTGTAGAGAAGAGGGGATTAAGAGAGAGTTGAAAACTCCCTATAACCCCCAACAACATGGGGTCATAGAGAGAAATAACATATCTATTGTAGAAGTAGCTAAAGCAATGATCCATGAACAGAACTCACCCATGCATTTGTGGGAAGAAGCATCCAATACATCCGTATATGTACAGAATAGAAGTCCTCATAAGCTATTGGGGAACAAGACACTAAGATAAGTATTCACCGGAAAGAAACCAGAAGTCAGTCACTTGAGGATATTTGGTTGTCCAATGTATATACATGTTCCCAAGGAGAAGAGAATGAAGTGGGAAAGAAGGGAACCTTTGTTGGATACAGTGAGACTTCGAAGGCTTATAGAATATACATTCCCAGACAAAATCAAGGCCAAGAGGATCTTGACAGATTCAATCAATGATCACTTGATAACCAATGTATCAGAATTGAAAATACTAAAGGAGATGTTTGATGCCTTAACCAAACTATATGAAAGCAAGAACAACAGCAGGAAGCTAACCCTAAGGCATCAACTCATAAACGTGATGATCAACAAGTCAGAAGCAGTTTCCAATTACTTCATGAGAATTTCATAGATCAAGGACTAGTTAGCAGCTATTGGAGATTCAGTGGATGATGCAAAGCTTGTGACCACTACTCTTAATGGATTTCCTACTTCTTGGGACCCATTTGTTCAAGGAGTTTGCGCAAGAAGTAATTTGCCCAAATTTGACAAGTTGTGGACAGATTGTACCCAAGAAGAAGCTAGATTGATATCCAAATTGCAGAAGACAAATGATGAAGAAAATCAAGCTCTTGTTGCCCATGTGAAGAAAAGGAAAGAAAGGAGAAATGTCAGTCCGAAGAAAACTAGAAGACCAAACCACGAGAAGGATGTATCAAAAATCAAATGTTATACTTGTAAGAAATTGGGACATTATGCCTATCAAAGTCCTCATGGGAAAGGAAAGAGGAAATATCATGCACATGCAGCGGATATGGAAGAGTCCACACCTCAGAAGAAGTCAAATGAATCAAAAGATGATGAATATGTCTTTGTCTCATCCCTCACATGTACTATCACTCAAGGAAGTGATATTTGGCTCGTAGACAGTGGTGCTTCCAAGCACATGACCGGGTTCAGAAGTTCCCTCATGAATTTGACAGAAAAGAGTTCATCCCTTCATGTGGAACTTGGGGATGATTCCAAGCATGCAATCAAAGGAATAGGAGAAGCCTCCTACCAACTTGATTCGGGTAATTCTATCTCAATTAAAGATGTATTGTTTGTACAAGGCTTAAAGAA
>CBVK0101751565.1:0-15414 GCA_900067695.1 Picea abies | reverse complement strand
ATCCAAAATTAGCCTTTATATATGAGCCTTGAGGCTACAATGCTACATGTTTGAACTATGAACAATGAACATAGAAATAAAACATGAGCTAAGCTAGTAAAGCCTAATAGTCACCATCCTCATCTTCATATTCATCATGGAAAATAGAAAAAGATGCACGTTCAACAGTGGAATGTGGATTGATAGAAGGATTTCCAATTCCACTTCTAGGTTCCTCAAGATTCAATGCAGCAAGAGAGATGTCCAAGTCAGGGCATTGATCCACATCCCATTCTTTAAAAGGCCCACTACTATATTCTGGACCCCTACAAGATGCAAGGCGAAGGTTGGAATGCACATAAACAAGATGCTCAACCTTCTATGAACCCAACTTGTTGCGCTTCACTCAATGAATAAAACCATAGGTGCTCCAATTTCTTTTGTTGATGAAGAGCTTGCAATTGCAACTTGTGAAAGAACATGAATGGCAAGGCTTTGCAAATGTACACCATTTGCTCCATGACAAAACCACCATCTAATTGGACATAGATTGCATATCCATTCCCATGAACCACCACCAGGAATTCTTGAAACCTTTGTAACATGCCTCCAAAGAGGATAATAGTCAATCCTCTTGTTGGCCTTGGGCACTAGACTAGAAGTACCTTGGTTGGAAGCCATTGCTACTGCAAAAAAAAATAAAAAAATCAAATCTGCAATAAATAAAATGAAAAAGGAATAATAATTGTTGGGTATGTGTTATATTCTTTGCTCGATTAGCCCCATGTATTGTATGTTGTGCTATGAGCAAGGGGGGCCTGGGGGTTCGGGAGCAAAGCCCCTGAATTTTTTTGGGGGGGGCTATTTTTGGTCTGTTTTAAAGAATTTGTTTTTTGTAGATGCTTTCAGAAGTCTCATTAAGATATTATTAAACCCTAACTAATAAATAAAATTCATTTTTAACAATTAATTTTTTTTTGTGGGTCCTAGTAAAAAAAGGCTATATGCATTGTGTGAACAGTAAAACGTGTTTCATATGGATTGAAATGCATTTCAACGTTTCAGTATGGAAATACACATGGTATGGGGGGGGTGCATTTCCCACAACAAAGGTTCTACATTTATGGATGGCATAGATTTATTTTCAGAGGGTGAAATGCCCAGGATGGCCTAGATAGGTAGCTGATTTGTTCTGGTAGATGCTAGTGTGATTTCACCTGTGATAGGTGGAGGATCTACTTTATTGATGGTTGGTATGTGATCTACATCTCATTGGGTGTGAGACCCAGGAGGACCTACGGTGGGTGGTTGATGTGCACCAGTGGATGCTAGTGTTTGGAGTGGATTGATTCCTATAATAGGTATGTTTGACCATTTGATTGTTTACTAATTTTTGGAGCCTGGGATGGGTTAAATCATTCTGTGATAGAATGATGATTATTGGCTGATTTGTTTTCGTTGAGTTGTGACTCGAGGGTTTACAGGGATGGTGATCTTGCTCAATTTTAGTGATTGCTATAGATGGAGGGCACTTCCAACATTACCCCTTGAGGACAGTATTGAATGTACATCTTGTACATTCGTGGAGAGATTGATCATGGATATGATAGCTGGTGTGATGTTAAGCCATTGGTGATCTTGTGCATTTGTACTTTGTACATGATCTTTGAGAGTTGATCCTTCATGTTGTATTCTTCATATGAGTACTCTTTTCTTGGAGTGTTGGCATTGAAGAAGGGTGTGGAAGACCTTACTTGGAGATAGGTTCAAAACCTATGGTGGTGGAATTAGTGATTGATTCTAAGCTTGTGAGTGATGTGTGTAATGATGAGTATTAGTGAGAGGGTTGTTGGATTCTCTTCAGTAGAGGGAGTTGACTACAATGATACTCTTGCTTCAGGATTCTCTCAGTTAGAAGGAGGTGCTCTTGTTGAAATCCTTGCTTCAATTGCTAAAGGTTTCGAGGGGTATGAGAAGGATTCTCTAGTGGACATGTTGTACTCTTTGTAGGTATACTTGGTCTCATCTCAACGTAAAGGGGGGTCCAGAGACAAAACCCCCAAAAGGAAATTTTAGGTCTGTTTTGTGCTTTTTCAGCCAATGTTTTTTTGGTCCATTGTAATCTAATTCCAATTAAGGGATCAAATGTTGTAATATAATACTAGTTAACAGATTAGGGTTTTGGATGTCACAGAATACGTAAAATATTGAATTGTGAATGGTGAAGTTAATACAATAAGATATAGAGTAGTGTGGCTCTCAATTAGGCGAGCTTTCACAATGAAGGGTTTCCATAGTAAATCTTGTGTATATTGCATGAATGTGCTATTGTTATTCTTATGTTTTATATTCTGTTAGTATTGCTTTTCTTACATAGGTTTATCAAACTCTTTAATCTCATGCTCAGAGTTTGATGATAACCCTTTATGGGTTGTTGATATCTTTCTCTTGAGTTTGACATTTCAAGGTCAACAAGTTGAGATGTATGCTGAGATTTATCTTGTGCTTTGATAGATTTGATCCACTTGTCTTGGTTGTGTTGGAGATGTGATTATCTTTGCAGGATGTCCTAAACAACTCTTGATATGGTGCCATAAGATTTTGGCATATGATGATGACTTTAGGGATGCTGGAATTTTGACAGGTTATGTTGATGCCTTGCTTGTTTTGGAGTGATTTCAAAGTTTAGTAGGTGGACGTGGTCCAAAGTTATGTTCCTTTAGTGGTCATTGTTCTTTTGGAACCCTTGGCAGAGGTGAAAAGGGAGTAGCTTGGTTTGGAGGAGTAAACCAAGTTTCCTTGATGTATTCTTCATGCATGTTCACCACCTGAAGGCTGAGATGTAGATTGCTTGGAGAGAGACACACTTTTGGAAGAAGTGACTGCTCGGTTAACAAGGTGTGCAGACTTGTACTTGTGGGTGTGGCTCTTGCAAAGTAGGTATGATGTTCTATCATGATGGGGGGAGAATTCTTTCAGCTTTGTGGAGGCACTAGATTTATAGGTTGCAATTTCAGAGGGAGTTGATGGGTGTTACAGAAAACACTTCTCTCGTAAAGAGAAAGAGTTATCTTTTGGGGTTACTCCAAAAGAGTTTTTACCTTGCTAGGAGAGTGCTATGTATCCTAGCCCCTTGGTGATGCATCATGGACATATGGATGGCTCAGTGTGGGCAAATGTTTGACCTTGGTTCTAAGTGTTGGAATGACGCCCTTAGCTAGGAGGTTGTTACTTTGATTAACTTGTTGACTAACCCACTGGGTGCACACAATGGGGGAGTCGGTTGCTTGATCAAGGGAGGTACCTACCTAGGAGGAGGAGAGTTGGGCACTTGGAGGAGGGAACTTAGCCCTTGGTGCTTGGGGCAATGTGATATATACCTTGGAGATTGGATACTTGACTTGAGGATGCTTGGGTTGAGGAGAATATTTCATGGAGGTTGATGATGGACCCAAACACATTGAGGAGGAGCATTGGAACTTTGTCACCAGTTTGGGTATACATGAGAGTAACATTGGGCATGTTACCCAAACCCTTACTTCTTGAGATGAAGGTCCTAAAGGTCAACTAAGACCCTAGGGGCACTAAACAAGGGCTACCCAATGTCACCACGGTAGCACCTTCACACTCTTTTGGCTGGCTCTCCTCTGGCACAAGGGAGGAATTCCTAAGAAACCATAAGCCAACTAAATAATGATCACAAGGAATGAAAGAGGAGGCTTAGGAGAACAAATCTGAAATCTGATTTTACTTTATTAATTTCCAGATTTGTAAACCAACTAAATAATGATCACAAGGAATGAAAGAGGAGGCTTAGGAGAACAAATCTGAAATCTGATTTTACTTTATTAATTTCCAGATTTGTAAAACAACAAAGGAAGAGGTTGATTTTATAATTTTTAGGTGGTTGAGAAGTGATATTAGCGCCTAAGATTATTATTGGGAAAATGGAGTCTATGAAGTACTGATTTAATGAGCTTTTTCTCATGCAATAAGGGCAAACTGAAACTAAAATGAACAAATTACAGCACCCTTATAAGGCTGTCCAAGAATGCAGAAAATAGTTTCAAAGCCCTAATTAAGGAAGATTATCAAATACATCGAGAGGGTATGATTATTACTATGAGATGTAAATTCCAACCACCTCAAACTAAGAAATATGCCATTCCTTCAACATTTTCCAGCAGCAAACATAAATAATTTAAATGGAAACAAGCCACAAATAAACTCTTCTAAGGAAGGAACAAAGTTACCTGATTAAAAGCTCTCTTAACATGTTTGAAGAAACCAAAATTGCAACATTCATCTTCAACAATATAGATCCAAGTACATAAACCTCAAATTCAAAAGAACCTTCAAAATATTATAAGCTATAATCTCAAGTGTCTCCACAAACTTCCAACCATCATTACAATAGTAGGAGCTAATATTATATAGATGTAGAGCTCAAAACTTGTTCCAATAAAATAATGTCCAAAGCAAAACCCTAGGTCTATCCTAGAGAGGAGTAAACAAGTCAAAAAAAAAACTATCATCCAACTAATAAATGACAAGTCAAAAACCCTAACAATAAAATAACCAAGTAAAATGGACTAGATGGTGGGGGTGCCACAGGTCCTCTACTGCAAAACAACCTCCTAGGATGAGCTTATTTGACCATGTAAAACCTCTCCAGAGTGACATGTGGATCATCCTCCAAGATAACCTTCAATAACCGACGCGTTGTCCAAGAAGGCCCTTGATCAACCAAATAATATGAAATTCCCCTAGAAAAGGAGCACCCTTGAGATGTGTGCAAAGAGTGGTTATGGGACCACTTTGACCAAGCCAAAACAACATAAAATAGTCTATGAGAGGTGCACCCTTGAGAAGTGTGCCAATAGTATCACATTGACCAAGCAAGTTAACGTAATATAGTCCTTGAGAAGGTGTGCCCTAGGAATATGTGCAAAGTGGTTATGCCTCCTCATCAATGTGTACGTAACTCATGCCAAAAATATTAAGGTTCGTAGGCAGGTCTCTCTCTCCAATGTACCAACCAACTCCTCCATAAATGACATAAGTGGTGTGCCCTTGAAGAGTGCACTAGTAGTATTCAGATCTCCTCGGGAGATCTACCAAATCAACTCCATAAGAGGTGTGCCCTAGAGAGATGTGCAAGGTAGTTGATATGGGACCACATTGACCAATCATAAATGATATAAAATAGGCAATGAAGGATGTGGCCTAAAGAAATGTGTCAAGTAGTTATGCCTCCATAAATAAATGTGTCAAGATACAATGAAGGAGGGGAGCGGTCCACAAGATAATGAAGTTAACCACCTTGAGAATCCAACCCCATGCTAATAGTAGCTCCACCAGCCAAGGCGCTCCTCAAACTAAGGGATTTTTCCACCTAAACAAGGGAGCAACCTCAAAGAATATGCAAGGTAGGTCCCCATGCCTCCAAATGTGTAAAAATATGCCAAATAAGGGGAGCACTCTACTCCACCAAGTAATCAACCACTCAATCGATGCCACATCAATGCAACACTACCAATATCTTCATGGGGATTAATACCACGCTCAAGGTCCACCAATAAAAAACAATGAATCACTAATCCAAGTGAAACCTTAGGAAACCATGAAAAACATACCAAGTAACCAATCCACCACATAAAGGAGTAATTATTAACCAATAATACTTAGGGAAACCCTTAGTTGATGGGTATCCCTCTCTATAAATGTGCTAAGGGTCAATCAAATGTGTGAGCAATGTTATGCAGGACCCTCAAACACCACATGTGATAGATGCAAGCCTCCAAACAAGAGATGATAATGCTAACTACAAAGACAATGCATAATACATATCATCTAAACATGGTGTACCAATCATAAACCATTAGAAACAATCCCACCATGGCAATGTGCTTTAGGGGGAAACAATAGGCAAGCAAATGTACATCTCTCCTCGAGAACCTCAACACCCACCAATGGCGATGGTCGACAATGTCACAAGGGAAGTGTCGAGGAAAGTGTATGCACCAATAACAATGCTCTGTTTTCATTGAAGGTCCCATCAATATCATACCACAAGACTTTGACATGTGTGATGAAAATCAAAAGTAGAATTGAATTGTGATGAAAATCATGTGTAAGGCCTCATACAATATGAGGGGTAACAAGGCACATGAGAGGACATGTGGCACATAAGAGGAGAGCCTTGCATGAGAACATTTGGATAGCGAACCACCATGGAAGAGGAAGTGTTACCTCCCAGGTTCTCACTTAGTGCAAAAGTCCAAATCACAAACGTGAAACCCCAAGGACAACTTAGGCAAGCTACCCACTATCACCTCAATAGCCTTTCCTTTCTCACTTTAGACTAGGTGGAATCTAGCCTAGGGGAGCTTTCCTCTGGTTGACTAAGCCCAATTCAGAGTTGGAGCAAGAGAGAGATTAGCAACAGAAAAACAAAAAGGAAATTTTTTTTTAAGATTTTCTATTTCGAGGGTCGTTGATGAAAGGGAAGATTAGTGCCTGTACTTGTTTGGGCTATGGGGTCATGCACACAACTTCATAGGGTCAAGCATGCAACTTCGTAGGGATGTTCTTAATGAATATTAGGGGACCGTAGGCAACCAAAGTGACATGTGCAACAACAGCACCAATTGACTCTAGCATCCATAAACCTACAAAACAAAGCTTCCAATGGTGTGCCTCGAACGATTTGCCACACATATAATGAAGTTGCACATACATTACACAAAACTTAGACAAAGAAAAGACAACTTTATTCCATAGCTTGGAAGCTCTTTCACTCACAAAATCCCGATTACAAATGGAGAGAGTAAACCTTTATATAGGTTTCAACTCTAACTCTCTTTACAATAAAAAATATTTTGTTTTCCTAGATCCTTTAGTCCTCCTAGAAATATCCATAAAATAATTTTCTCAACAACTTGCTCACTAAAAGTAGCAAGAAGTTTGTTGAGATCAACAATTTCCTCCAAGAGGTTACAATTAAATATTCTAGGAAAACAATATAATATAGTTCTCAAGTAACTAACTCCATGAGGCAATTTCAACAATAATAAACTAATGAGTTAGATAAGTAACAACTTCCCAAAATAAACAAGAAGCTAACAACCTCCTTGTTGTGATCAACTGACTTTGACCTCCAAGTGTCCACAAACTAACTTCTATCCAAGTGTCCACAAACTAATTTCTAAGGAAATTGGTACTTTTGTTGATTTGTGATTGAGAAAATGGTTGCAAAAGGTGGCTCAATGTTATAACGTCTTCCCCATATGCATCGTATGGCCCTCGAAATTCATTGTTTTCTGCTTGGTGAAGAGGTAAGCAACTTGAAGTGGACAACGATGGCCCCACATAACATAAACGTCAATGTCACATCCACCTTGGATCAAGTAGTGGCCAATGAATGCAAGGGGCAACAGCTCAATAAGTCTCATACATGATGCACCATGGTCAAAAATAAAGAAGCGGCCCCATCCCATGTGATGCATTTGTGGATGTATCACTGACGGCCCCCTACAAGTGAAAACCATACAACACCTTCTTAGTTTACTTCATGAGCATGCATGAATTAGATGGCAGATGAATGACAACAGATATGGTTTACACAAGGGCTCCATCAACATATGCACCCCCTTGATTTCACTTACACGAACAACCAATGGAGACGAGATAGTTTGGTAAAGTATTATATGTAAACACAAGTCCATGGGCACATATGCAATGGCTAACTCAGCCATCGTATGAGTTGGAACGGGGGTAGCCCCATACTCTTGTATTTATGTGATATGCTATATAAGGTGAGACATCACTTAACATAAGGAAGGGGGTGTTCCCTTTGAAGCACAATGTTGTGACATCATCCCCACCAAATTACACTTTATGGCATGAACGCTTTTTTTTTGTGTGATTGGCGGAATCAGCAACTAATTGGGCACGTACTCACGTGACACGGGGTCGTGTTATCCCACTACTACCACTATAACCCCTAGGCATGCCAACGCGACCCCTCACGCAGCACACAAGGTAAGTCCAGGGTTTCAAACCAGTGACTTCACATAACAGATAGCCTTAACAGTACACTACATCATCGATTGTTCTACACCCCGGGGGCATGGCATGAACGCTTTACCAAAGTGGATGGATTAATATTATTAAGTGATGAAGGGGGTGGCCCCTATCATTACAATAATATAATTTTTTGCCTTTAACATATTATCTTCATCATGAAAAAGGTGGTAGCCCCTTTAAAACAAAGTTATTCACTCATATATGCCAATGGGGAGTGTATAGGTTTTGCACAATGATTTTCTAGTAAACCCCATCATATGCCAAAGTCATAATAAAATGGAGCTAAGTAATAAACCCGCCATCATAAACTAGGATCACATCATGCCGCCCTTTTGATCCTAACTTGGGTGTTCATTAAGTGAGATGCATAAGTGTTAGGCTAGGCTAACCATGAACACATTATCATGATCCAACTACCAATGACATACCATAGCACCAAAGAGCATGCCATGACTATCCATCTAAGCATCAAGTGCAACCACAAAGAGAGAACTAGGTACCAAGACAATCCACCACATAAGCCATGGAACTAATGTGTAGTATCCAAGGCTATTGGGAGTGGGGAGTGGTAGTAGGAAGTGGGAGCGGGAGCGAAAAGCACAATTTTCAAAAAATTCTGGGAGCAGGAGCAGGAGTGTTTTTTTTATAATACATATTTTAATATATTTTGATCCATATATATAAAAAAAACATGCAGAATGTCAAATCAATCGCAAAAAACATGAAAACATAGATTATAGATCATTTAACTATTGGATTGGTGATGATCGTTAAAGCATCAACCATTTAGTACACGTATAACATCAATCATATAAAAAATTTCATCAACATATTGTAACAGATAACATCAACCACAAAATGAAATAGACTCTAGAGCATCATATTCATTACCAAAGAGTTGTAAGATTCAAACAATAGTTCAAACTTCAAACTTCAAAGGTAAATTGTTACAAAGCATTCATTGTTTACAAAATAAGTCATAATAAAGACAAAGTACTAAGTTTTATAGACTACTTCTAAACAGCAAAAAGAAAACGAGATCTAGTATACAGTAGTAACTTGTAAGTACTATGCACTAAGTTTTCCTCTTGCCACAAGAAACTTCTAGTTTATTTTCCCGTGATCTATGAAGAAGAGAAGTAGGAGTAGGTGGAAGTGTTCGTGGAACACGACCAGCAGCTGCATGGCCCCCACGTAACACTAGATGTTGTGAAGATAAAGGCAAAATTGTTGCACCTGGAAACCTACTAGTGGATGGGGGTGGCATGTCTGCTCCAAGAATATGATCACCTATCCTCAGTGATTGCTCTTGCTACCTTACAATTAGCAGCATTATCGGTGATGACTCGAATGACATTGTAGGGCCCAATCTCTTGAATGGTTTTAATCAAGGCTTGTGCAATATTAATACCGATCTTGTAGCGATTTGAGTAGTCATGGGATGAAAGGAAGACTGCACCACTAGCAGACACACCAAGAATATTTATCAATGGCTTGCCTTTAGCATTTGTCCAACCATCAAATACAATTGATACCCCATGATGGTTCCAAGCATTTGTAATTTTTCCTAGAGCACCATGGATTTTGGCTCTTTCCCTGTCAAGTCCCAAGGTTCTAGCTTTGTCATACTCGACACTCTCGTATCATTTAGGGGCACCACTAATGGCTTGTATCATTTCATGCCAACAGGGTAAACAAAGAACATTGAATGGTACACCACATGCATAGAGAAACCTGAAAATGTTTGCATCCACATCACCTCTACAACCTTGGTCAAGGAAATCTGATAGTGTTCTATGCCCTGAAGGTGAATGCGAGAATCCACTAGCATGGGGGGATGGGGATCGACCAATGAACATTCTTTGTGAACTCTCATGTTCAACGCTTGGTTTTGGATTTGTTTTGTGTTGCCTCCTCTTCCCTCTGGTATTTGATTTTGTCTTTGGATGGCACTTCCACACAAGTTTTGATTCCTACAGTCTTACCTTCATCCCACTGCACAAGCCCACATAGATTCTTTCTCACACGGATATAAGAACCCATGTAAGTTTTATGACAATGGTGGCATGTAAATTTTGTGGTTCCACCCCCTTTTTTTATGACAATGGTGGCATGTAAATTTTGTGGCTCCACCCCCTTTCCCTCCCCCAAGCCTTGTCACATACTTCCACAAGGGTGTTAAGGTGTCTTTGGGTTTTTGTGCATCATCACTATCATTTTCATTTCCATCATCCCCTTCCATTTCTTTCTCCTCTCCATGGTATGTGTTGTCCACTTTTATTTCTTCCTCACTATCATGGGTATTTCGACGTCCTTCGGCTCCCAACACCACCATCATAATAAAAAAATGGAACCAAAATGACATACCACATGGACATACCCATCATGCTTGTTGAACCTTGATAATAATTTGTTACCTGCAATAGAATGATGGAGGAGAGATGGGAAAGAGTACGAGAAAAAAACATTCAAATATTCAACATAGCATAATATACTAGTTTGCAACACATGGAATTTAAAAAAAAAAAAGAATGGACTTAAGAGCCTACCTCTTTAGCTCTCCAATGGTGGTTGAATATGACTATGGCAACCTTCAATCTCCCTTCCAAGCTCTCAAATCTCCTTATGGCCACCTTCAATATTTCTTCCAAGCTCTCCAATCTCCCTTCAATCTCCCTATACAACACATGCATTTAAAAAAAAAAACAAGAAAGAAAAATGGGCTTAAGAGCCTACCTCTTTAGCTCTCCAATGGGGGTTGAATATGACTATGGCAACCTTCAATCTCCCTTCCAAGCTCTCACAAATGGCAGTCTTCAATCTCCCTTCCAAGCTCTCCAATCTCCCTGTGACAATTTTCAATATTCCTTCCAAGCTCTCCAAACTCCCTTCAATCTCCCTATAGCAGCCTTCAATCTCCCTTCAATCTCATCAAGAACTAGCAAGAAGCCCACTCAAAACCCTCCTAGCAAAGATGAGTGAAATGAGAAATAGAATGAGAGAAAAATGGAATCAATGGGTGTTTTAATCCTAACAAACCCTATCCATGCCTTTTGAATCCATTTGGAACCTTGACTTGGTTCCCCTACACCCAAAAAAAAAAGATGAATCCACCTCATCGCGCGGGAGCGGCCAAGGAGCGTTTTTTTCCTAAGGGAGCGCGCTCCCGAAAAATGCTCCTAGAAGAGAGTGTTCAAGAAGCACGGTCCCAAGAGCTCTTCCTAAATGCTCCCTTTGGGAGCACGCTTCGGGAGTGGGGGCGAGGGGGGGTCGCTCCCCCGCAGCGTAGGTAGCATCCCATGCATCACCATGATGAAGTAAGAGGATCCACAATCATCAACTATCTCCAAGCAAAATGAAAGGTGTGTATCTCTAGTCCATCAAGATCCTTGCATGTTACTCCTGAAAACCTGTCATGTGATGAAAATCACACATTTACGACTCATGCAAATATGAGGGGTAACAAGGAGCATTGGACTAATAGCTTGTTATTGAGCGCACCATCTTGGACAAGGGGCATTGAACCCAAGGAGGATCATATTTGGAATGTGTTTCACCTTGGGGCTCGAATAAAACCTAGATCGATACATGCACATCACACATTGGACTAATAGCTTGTTATTGAGCGCACCATCTTGGACAAGGGGCATTGAACCCAAGGAGGATCACATTTGGAATGTGTTTCACCTTGGGGCTCGAATAAACCCTAGATCGATACATGTACATCCTTGTAGTATAAAGCGCTCCATGTAGGGTTGCCTTATTGGTTATTTTATGGACACATGTCCTTATTTTATGTTAGCCTCCCTCACCTACTTGTATTTATAAGGGAAGAGAGAGCTCTTGTATTCATTATCATCATTATACACTTTTTTGTACTTCTCTTGGAAACGTTAGGGTTCATGGGTAAACCTTAGAAGCATGAAGTTAGAGTTCATGAGGAAACCCTAGGAGAAGAAAAGGAGAAAAAGAGATGTCTGGGATGTTCATGGAGAGAATGCTCTTGTGTGATGCTAGGGTTTGCTCGTGATGATTAGGATTTCAGTTATGCATATAAACCTTAGAGAAGAAGATGAAGTTGGAGGTGATGATGGTTCTTGTGGCTCTTGTTGTAACACTAGGAATTCTACCCTAGTAGAAGACATGGAGAGTGGAGGCAACACTTTGCATGGTTTTGAAGCCTTGTTCTTTTGGGATGTAAGGCTAGGGCAAGATCATGGAGAGATGAGCTTGACGAGTCTTGAGCTTGGTGTGATGCCTTCCTTAGAAGAAGACTCGATTGATGTTCCATGGAGTCTTGGTGCTTGTGTTGATGCAAGAGTTGAAGACCTAGGGTTTGGGGACTCAGTCCCTAGGATGGGCATGTAGATTTGGAGGCCAGTACCAAAGTTGCCTTGCCATGTACTTGTGTGATGCAACATGTCTAGGGTTTGCAAACCCCAAGGAAGACAACCGTGCTAGTGTGGAGAGCTTGAGTGTGCAAGCTTGTTGAAGCCAAGGGGATTGCCAATGTTGAAGCTTACTTGTTGTGGATCTTTGGTGGTGGCTAGTTTTTTTGTGGTTTCCCTAGTTAGGGTTTTGGAGAGCTTAAAGAATTGTCTTGTATATATCAAGTTTTTAACTATCCAAAATAGTGTGATTGTAGATTTGACTTTCAGCTTGCATTACATTCTTGATTTGGTAATTTCCAGCACTAGTTGTTCATGCTGATTTGACATAACTAAGGGCTCGAAGTGTTAAATGGTTTCACATATATCTTAAAGATAATATTGCAGATTTACTGCTGTGAAACTGTAGTAATTAAAGTGATTTCAGATCTGGTTTATGCTTGGAAAAGTGTGTCCTAATGGCTGGAACTTGTTGGCATATGTTTTGTATCTTTTCTCTTGGGCTGCCTAGTGTGCTGGGTTGAAGTGTGCTAAAATATTGTCCACTGTTTGCTGCTGTAAATTAATATTTTAGATCAGCCTTAAGGCTAAAAAGTTCACAAGGACTAGATCCAGGAAACCTCCTTGTGAGGTGAAATCTCCGTTTTGCATTAAAAATCAAAGAACACATAAATTTCTACACCAAGGTGGAGCCACTATCCAAGAAATCAATCCAATCACAAAGAAATTTCTAAAGCCAACGTTTTTATAGCCTATCTCCACCTGAATTATGAAATGAAGGACAGGCTTTTGAGAGAGTATATTTGAAAAAGAAAACCAAACTGTTAACTTGCTACTAACTACAAAGGATTAGTGGCTCACAATATTATTCAATTGTCCAAGTAATCCATTAAAGCAAAGTTTGACATATCACAAAATTACATCATCCTTAGTCATTGTATAACTCATCAATAAGTCACTTGGGAATAGTCGCATTCACCTACAGCGGGGGTGTAGGTGTGTAGGTGAAACATGCAAAAACTCTTTCTGGTATCTAAGTCTATACCTACATGTCAGATGTAGGTAGACACGTAACAAGAAAATAATAAATGACCTCATAAATATAACAAAGCATATGAAAATGTTCGTGAAGTGAGAACTATTCATTTTGCCTAGAATTGCTATCAAAAGAAAGGGAGAATATAAACAAAATGGAACGGATGGCATACCATTTCAGGTCCCATCACCATCAAACACACATTTTCATGTCTCGATATCCTTGTGTCTATCTACACTCGGTTGTTGTCACCAACCAGACTAGGGTCCTCCCTTGCTAACAATCACCAATGCTTAGTCTGCGTTTTGATAGCATAGGTTGGATGTCTAAGCTCCATAAATTTTTGCTTCTTAAATCTCGGTGAATGGTTTGATCCATAGAAGTGATACTCTTGAGTATAACTCCCAAGTACACCTAAGTATGGCAAGTGTGGCCTTGGGATGAGTACTAGACATAGTATTGTTCTGACTCCCATTGACCAAGTATTGATTGTTCGATACTCACCATACTCTTGTGTACTATCAAGTATTCCCAAGTCTGTTGAGTATTGTTATATCTGTTAGTCACTTTCCTGAATACAAATTATTTTTTTTGCATTTTTTTGTATTGTCGAGTATGTCAGGTGTTGCCCCTTGAAAGTGCATGGTTCATTTTTCATTTTCACGGACCTTTCTTCTCTCACTAGCACAGTAGATCCTCAGAGTTTAGTGGTAGTCATATATTGCAGTAAGAGACTTGGTTGGGAGGCATTGATGGAGACATTTCTAGAGACACTTTACCATAAGGTTCCATTTGGGTGCACTTGACACCGATTTGGAGGCATGGTTACATGGCTTACACTATCTTTTGTTGCATCATTAATGAGAAGACTTGTTCCCTCATTGCACCTAGGAACCCAAACCATGCAGATGGAGAATGTGAGAAATCAAGCAAACCCTAGAAGATGAACACCCTACCTCAAGAAGTGTTCAAGGCATAATTTACGACAGGGTACAAACTATACACAACCCTAGAAGATGAACACCTTCCATTGCATTATTTTTCAAGGCATGACTTATGGAAAGGCAGGGGTCAAACAAAGCCCTCGAAGATGAATGCCCTACCTCATTCGAGCTACTGGATATGACATGTGGTAAGACAAAAACCAAGGAGAAAAATGCTTTACCTTGGAGGAGACCTAGAGCATGGGAAGTGGCAAGGGGAGAAGCTAAAGGAGGAACGCCTTGCTTGAAATGGTGCCATGTGGCACTAGAAAGCATTTATATGATCAAACGAGGTCCCTTAGGTGCATTTCAAATTGTTTAAGGCGTATTCCACATATTTGGAGGCACTTTTCACCTTTTGAGGTATTTGGGGGTAAGGGTACATTGTTCAAGGCCTTTTCTACATATTTGGAGGCAACCTTTTTGCATGAAGAGGTGCCATGTGGCATTGTGGATATGATCAAACACTTAGAGAAAAAGCGTTCATTTATGAAGATGACAAGAGGTATTATTGACCCATTTTATTCACTCAAAGGAAGAAGGAGCAAACTATCCCACAATAGAGGAGGCATGAAGCATGACATGTGGCAAAAAGAGGAAAGCCCTTGCTTAGATGATGCCATGTGGCAGTGAAATGAAGTCACTTGAAGAGGAATGTTCCACTAATAAGATGAAAAAGAATGGCATTTTCTTGCTTGATGAAGAAACTACCCCCTCAAGGAGGGATGCTCTCTTCAAGAGGGCATTTAAAGCATGTTAGAGGGGCATTTCACATGGATAGAGGCATATGGATAGAGGGGCATTTAGCCAAGGGAAGGTCAAGGGCGCATTTCACATGGATAGAGGCATTTAGCTTGAAGACTAGTGCGCCCTTGACCTTCCCTTGGCTAAATGAGAAACCCTTGCACACAAACTTCCCTTTGTATGCTGCCTCAAACAT
>CBVK0101751558.1:0-13168 GCA_900067695.1 Picea abies | reverse complement strand
AGTCTGCCCTCGAGGAATAATTGTCCCTGATTGCTAAGCCTGGACTACTCCCCACCCTGGGCCATTCTTCGGACACTAAACAAAGTGTAACCTGGAGAGAATGAGTCTCCCCTAGAGGAATAACTGTCCAGACCATTCCCCACCCTGGGCCATTCCTCCGACACTAAACAAAGTGTAACCTGGAGAGAATGAGTCTGCCCTCGAGGAATGTTTGTCCTGCATCAACCTCCAAAATAGACGATTCTTCGAAACTGCTCACAACTGTGAACTTTGAAAGAATGACTGCCCAGCGAGGCGGACCATTCTACTTGACCACTACTCAGAGTGACTGCCAAGAAGAATGACTGTCCTAGACCACTCCCCATGTTAACCACAATGGGAAGTAGCTATCTATGATACATCAACAATCAGTCTGCCTCCCATGTTAACTACAATGGGAGGTCACTGTCCGTCAGAAATATCAATCCACTTTCCGAACAGTAAAGCATCTGTCCAATCTGGACTATTTTTCAATTACAAAGATAAATGATATTTTCAATGGTCCCTCCTAACTGGAGAGTTATTTCAATCACAAAAATAAATGTTTGCGTACCTTCTTCTAGTTTGGAGAGTCTTCCCTTCCAGCTAAGAGAGTCAATTCCACGAGCTCTAGCTTGAGTATGCAAGTTCTTTCGTCTTGAATAGAGGCTTTACCAAAATGTATGCTTATCTGCTCATCTGTGGAGATATGTATTGGAGAATCACTTTCTCCTTTCTGGACTTCATCATGGATAATGTAATGCTTGTACTGTAGTCTGGAACATTGTGAAGGCTTCATGTAGATCTGAACAGTAGAGTATATCATAGTTGGAGAACTGAAACATATCCATGTGGTACTTCTTCTGTCATCATGAGATCTGATCTTCTGAGTAGTCATCTTGATGTTATAGGAAATATTCACCACGCTTCTGCTGTGCACTGGAGGTTCTCCATCATGTTGTCTTCTGCATACAGGAGTCTCTTCCTGGTATGCCTCAAAGTCTTGAGATTTCTCTTCATACGCTCTTTAGTCAATTTCTTTGGAGAACATTCTTTGCATTCGTCTGATGTAGAATTTCGAATCATGGATGTTGCGGATGATATAATGACTCATATAGAGATAAGTCTGGTGTACTGGAACAATCAATCATCATAGTCTTCTCCCTACATCTGGGAGAACCTCTGGTTCTGGATCTTGCAATGCTTTTTATTCATAAGTCTTCCGTACACTGTTCTTCATCACGACTTTCAGTTCTTCTGCTTGATTGCTTTTCGTGAGTTCATATCAGGTTGGTAATCTTGTGATTCTTGATACAATGACTAGTTGTTCTGGCTTCTCTTTCTTTCTTGGAATCTTCATGCTTTTCTTTTACTTTTGGGTCCATGGAGTTTCTTATAGATTCCATGCCCTAGAGATTCCACTTCTACCTTTCATCATAGGATCATGGATCTGGATGGACAACCAGGAATACTTTAAGGCTTATGAGGAGGTCTTCTTCTGCGGCTGAATTGAACACGTGTTGCCTTTCATGACTGTTATCATGGATATATACATTTCATCATCTTCAATGGATCATAGGATTAGCTCCCTCCTAATCCTTGCTTCATGTAAGAGTGTATATAATCTGCTCCCTTTGTCTGACTGAGTCCATTCTTTCGTCTGCAATATATAGTAAAGTCCACGCTTCCATCTGCATACTTATTGTCTTATACAATATATAATTGTTTCTCTTGTCTCACAAAGTCCATACTTCCGTCTTGTTGTCTTCTATAGAATGTCATAAGTCTTTCTCTAGTTTCCTCTCAATTGTTAACTTCTTTTTGTCTTTGCTTCTTCTAGGTCTCTTTATGATTGATTTAGCTTATCTTGCAATATCTTCCACATGATTTGTATTTCATCCTTTCATGTGTATTATCTGATAATATTCATCCTGGTCTTGTTGTTCTTTCATAGGTATAGTTCTTCTTGGAACACATTATCTTCCAAGAGATATACAAGATATGTACAAAGACGATGCAAGCAAGATATGTACAAGAAATAAGAAGAGTGTTGTTACCTTTTAGTAGAAGAAATATCTTCCATCCTTCTTAGTCTTCTCTGTCAGTGCCTTTTCTTCAGCAATCGATGCTTTGTGTTTCTTCTTCCTTTTCTTTAGCTCGGGACACCGATTTCTTTAGTGACCATACTTCTTGTTGAAACAGAACTAAAATTTTGTTTTTTGAACAAATTTTGGTATCTAGGAGTCTTTGCATTATTAAAATTTTTCAGATCTAATGATTTCGAAATACACTTGAGACTTATTCTGGAAAGAGAATGATTGAAAATTAATTTATGAATATGCCAAATACTTTCTCATTAATATTCTAAATAAACCACAATGATAAAATTTTAAGTTTTTCTAAACAAACATCGGGATATCGGAGTTCGCGGTTTGATAATAACAAATTTCAATACACATTATTTCCCGATCTTCCGATTTCCCGATTTCCCGATGTGCTAATCCTCTATTAATTCATTATTATCCTAATCTCATTTAAAAATCAGTCTTAACTTTTAAGTTAATCGTATCGGGAAATCGCATTTCGCTGTTCGAATGAACAAGTAAACTTTACATCGTTTTTTCCGATTTCCCGATCCCCGATATAAATCAATCCTTAATGAAAATCTGATTATAAGCTAATTATCACTAAACATGATTAAGAGCAGTTAATTATATCGGGAAATCGCTATTCGCGATTCCACGCAGGAAAATTTCACATCATCAGAAATCCCGATTTCCCGATCCCCGATTTCTGAAAGCTCATAATTAATAAAACTTTGAAAGATAATCCGGATTTATTAAAATAATCAAATGATTAACCGAATTAATATATCGCTTTTTCGGCGATCGGGGTTTTGCAACGTCTCGTTTTCATATCATCGAATGTCCCGAAATTCCGATGAAAATATTTAAAAAATATAAATAAATAAAGGACATGTATGCGACAGGTGTCTATGATACATCCAAAAAGTATTAAAAATAGCAGGTACGAGCAATAAAAACATTTATTAGGAATATTTTGCATTTAATTTCATAATAAATGAAAAGATTTTAGAAATATTGTCATAAACACGAAAGGATTTTTTGAAACGTTCATCATTCTGAAGTTGAACTCGTCTCTGATACAGATACCCGAGAACAATACTGAGCTTTTCCTTTGTTCTGAGCTGATTTAACATCAACAGTCCTGTTTGTTTCAAAATCTTGCTGCAAAAACTATGGCGCCCAAAAAGGCTTCGAAGAAAATTGACGAATTACCAGAAAATGATACTATTTCAGATACCAATGCAGCTGGAGTAATTCACAAAATCAAGTCATGGGATGCGGTCGCAAAGAAAATGAAAGGGGAGCTTTCATTTTCGGATGATGAGGAGGAAAACCATCTCCGAGATATCGCCAGTACAGGTCTTCATAAAGTTGCTGCACGTCCGAGGCTGTTTTCGTATACAAACATGGTTATTTGGGCACTGGACAAAACAGATGTCCCGACAAGGAGCATACTGAACAATGAAGGCAAAGTCATCGGCTCATTCAGACCCGAACATATACAGGTAATGTACCAATTATCTCCCACATATAGACATACTTTAAATCCTGAATTTTTAGCCGCATTCCAACAAAAAGAATGCATCGAAGCAGAGCAGTCATACTCAGACATGATAAGGGGATGGGTCAGAGATGAAAACAGTTTTAGGGTCAATTCATACGGGATATATGCCACAGCTTCATTAAATGATTATATGAGGTATTTAGCGATGATGTTATGTAGACTACATGGGAAAAGGGATTCAAATCACTTTTCTGCAGAATGGACACCTCTCCTAGAAGAGGTTTCAGAAGGAAGAAGTTTCAACTGGCACAAAATACTGTCAGATAACATTGCCTCCGAGATTAAGAAATACTAGACAGTTAGATCAAAAGGACAAATAGTTGCCTTCTACATGTCAGCATACATAATGGATGCTATTTGCTTCAAAACTCCTTTCCCTTTGATGAATTGGAGTTGGGACCCTTCCTGCGCAGAGCCTGTGCATGAATATCATTCTGCCCTGTGGGAGGACAATGCCAAAGATCACTTTTATGAGATATGCCATTACATTATAATCCCTCTACATAAAATATTCTTCGGATGTGAACCTCCTCGGATTTCACATACCGTGCTGGAAAATATTAATACAGTAGCCGATTTTTTCATTGAGGAACATTTCTCATACATTAGGGTTTTCAGATGTGCTATCCCACCACATGCACTCCCGAAAATACTTCCTGACAGATTAATTTGCAGAGAAATAGCCTATCAGCTAGTTAAAGGTGGCATTGGGATCGAATTGAAAGCTCAAGCAAAGAAGTCATGGCCTCAGTTTCCTGTTTACATAGGAAATTTTACCCTATCGAACTTTGCTCATTCAAAAATAGAAGCAGAGTCACTGGATGAAATAAAATTAGTTAATATAGAACACAGGAAGCATGATCCTAGTCAAACTATAGCCAAACATGTTGCACAATGTGGTCTGAAAGCATATGAGCATGAAGATTCTTTTTATGATGACATGTTCAGGAATGCTAAATCATACGAGGAAGTCCAAGAACGAGTGCAAACTTTGTCACCTGATGCACAGGTGGGGTTTGTAACTTTCCAAAGAAACAGGAGGCAATGTTTGCCTAAAGTCCTACAGGGTGAAGCGTCAACATCAGAGCATGAGTCAAAAACCTTTCCTCCCGGTTTCGAAAAAACTATGCAACAGGCAAGTGGCACAGATAAAGCAAAAGATTCTGAGGCACCTCCTCAGAATACAGAAGATACCCAAAATAAAGGAACACAGACTGAAAAAGGAAAAGAGGTACAGGCAACTATAATCAACCTAGATGACTTTCCAGAAACTGTTGGAGGAACAGCCTCAACAGAATTGGGCAGTCCCATTTCAGCGTTAACCCCACTTCAGGCCACCTTCGGAAATCCTCATGGTGAAGTTCAGTATGTAAGTGATTTAGAACTAATTACCAGAGATGAATTGCCTTCATCCGATTATTTCTTTAGCAAAAAGCGCAGGGCCATTTTGAAGCAAGAGTCACATTCTGTAGGTGACAAGATGGTAAAAAGACATAAAGTCATTATTGATGGAAAGAAATTACATGATAACGCATTCGCTACAGAGCTTGCAGGATCCATGGGAGCCATAGCATCGGCTAATATGTATTCTGTAGAAAATTTGATTAATACAATAGAACAGAAAAGTCAAGAGATCACACAGTTACAGAGTAGTTTGAAAGAAAATGAAAAGAAGATTGCATGGGGAATTAAAAAGGGCCTCGAGCAAGCCAGAGTCAAAGATATTCAGGACATTCAACAGTTAAATAAAAATTTAGAAGAGGCAAAGCAAATGATCCAAAACACCCAAGAACAAGTGCAATCACTGAGTATGGAAAATAAATTAATGCAAGATAAGATTATTTCAATCACCAACCAAGTGATTGAAACAGACCAATTCAAGTCCAAAGCAATTGAGATATGTACTGATATCCAGCAGGAACAACAAAGAGTACTCAGCAATCTGGAAACCATCCAGAATTATTTTCATGAGTCTAAAAGATCTTTAGACGTAGCTGTGTCAAAGGAAATAGAAGTTAAAATTGTTAAAGATTCTTTCCAAGGGATGATCAGTAACTTACAAAATGAAGACATTGGACAGTCACAGAGGTTGTCTATTCCAGAACAGTTGAGGGGAGATGTGATGTTAAAGGTATGGGAAACAAAGCTAAGAGAATACAAGGAAGTAACTGAGGAAGTTATTAAAGATTGTCAAAAAATCTTTGATTCTATTGAAGAAGATTCATTACAAAATGAAACCAACGGCCTGCCCAAATCATTAGAAGAAATCAACATCGATCGTCACCAGCTGAAGATAAGAGAGGAATTTGAAGAAAGGAGAACAGAGATTTCAAATGTCAAAGCTGTGAACATCTCAGAAATTGAGAAATGGATGATCGGCCCCAGTTCGAAGTTGGAGAGAATAAAGTCTACAGAGAAAGCAATTGTAAATCAATTGCCAGGATTACAAAGAAACTTTTTCTCTTTCGAAGCAAACGAGGTGCCCGAGGTTCCTAAAGCTTTGGTAAACTTTCTAGAAAGACACATCAGAGCAACTGAGGTGGATAAAGAAAGTTCTCTTCCTCAAAATTAAATCATTTAAAATACTTTTATTTTTGTATTTTGTAATAATCGTAAACGGTTGACATTTAGTCTATTGCAACCGTTAGTCTAGGAAATTAGTTATTTGCCAACAGAAATTTTGAACAGGAATGTATATATACAATTTCATGAAGCTTAGAAAAGGCTTCAGAAATTTTGGAAGAACATTGTAATATTACGAGCTGTGAAGTTATATCAGGAGATCGTCCATGAGAAGATTCTGAACCCTGTCATTCAGTGATTATGTTCCTTTCCTCCTCTAGTTTCCTTTGTTGAAATTTCTTCTTCATGTTTATTTCTAGCAAATAAATCAATTCGAGACTGTATGCAATTATTGCTTAGGGTACCAGATTGGTTTGGATGTTGAAGATACTACAGTTTTTCCTCTGAGTTTATTTTAATAACCTTAAGACCTTAAGACCTGTAGTCTTCTGTTCCTTAATATTTTCCCTTGTTAGAAAATCTTTGTCACCCTTCCTTATTGTAATGAAAATATAAGGTTCTTTTTAGATTAAATTCTTATATTCCTCTGTATGATGTTTTGATGTTTACTATCTTATAAATTACCACTGAACCGGGGAACGGCCTTACTTGTGTTATTACCTTCTGTTTCAAGTTTTCAAGTTGTTTATTTAATATTCGGCCTGAATATCTGAAGTAACAAACTTATCAAAAACCTTTAATAAAAAACATAAAAACCAATTACCCATGACTGTACCAAACGTTAGACAACCCAACGTAGACATAGGATTGCAAGACCAAACTAGTATCGCATTAAACCTTTTCAATACTATCTTGCAAACTGCTAGAAACAGAACCGAACTAGAGCAATCGTGGGCAGCAATAGAACGAGACATAATTATCCAAGAACAAAGGGAAGAAAGACAGAGACAGTTGAGAAACTGAATCTGATCTAATCTTCTTTGCCTCTTAAGTTAAAAGAAGATATCATTATTATAGATGCCCAGACGGTGTGTTTTATAGCCTTAAAACACAAACTCTGGAACAACATCTTTTTGGCGCCGTTGCCGGGGATCGAAGTAACGAATTAATTCCCTGGGAAAGAACGACATTGACAATTTCTGTCCTTGACAGTGAACAAGAGCAGAAAACCTCATAAGGCTAACAATCTTTCACTTGGCGACTCCACGTCTAAGAAACTGGCTAGTAGCCGAAAAAATACTAGAACAAATCCGGACATCAAACAGACCTCACCAGTCTCAAACCCGGAGAAAATTTTGAAATCGAGAAATTCCTTTAAACAAAATCTTTTATCAGTTTTAGCTACAGACCAGTGTAATTTTACAAAACCTCACTCTTCTGAATCCTTCGAACGATCGCTTTCGTTGCCGTCTTCCTTTGATTCGTCTTCTCTTCCTGAAATTTCATCCCCCATTTTCCAAGGGTCTTCTCCAAACACCAGCCCACCTTCAAGTCCAAACCTAAACATGGCTGGGGTAAATGTTGGAGGAGGTGGAGGAGGTGGAGGGGGGGGAGGAAATCAAGTATCACCACCTGTAATTTTTGCTAAAGTAGCCGCTAGATGGGGGGGAGGAAATCAAGTACCACCACCTGTAATTTTTGCTAAAGTAGCCGCTAGATATGCGCCCTTAGTACTTCCTGCCGTTCTTCATGATTTGCCCGAAAATTACATGAAGAGTCTTCCTAAATTCACAGGGGAAGGCGACCTAACAGCGCAAGAACACATTAACTTCTTCGATCAATTCGCTGACATTCTGGGAATAGAACATGAGGATGTCTATTCTAGACTACTTGTTCAAACATTTGAAGGGCAAGTAAGAACTTGGTTCAGATCGTTGCCAGCTGGGTCTTTAGGATCCTACCAAGCGCTTGAAAACGCGTTTATCAGACAATGGGGCGAAAGAAAGGACCACCTTTACTATCTAACGGAATTCGGAGCTCTGAAAAAGAAAGGCTCTGAATCAGTGTTAGAATTCATACAAAGATTTAACAAACTGTACAACAAAATCCCAGCCGAAGTAAAACCTTCGCAACCCGCGGCTAAAGTAACTTTCGCTGGAGCATTCGATCCTGATTTTGCCTTATTGCTGAGAGAGAGACGGTCAGTAGACCTTCCAAAGATGCAAGACGATGCCGTAGAAATCGAATCGAACATGGTGGCATCCGGGAAGTTAAAAGCGAAGACAGACAACGTAATCAAAGAAAATCAAAAAATTAAAGAACAAGCGGGACCCTCGGGGTCAGGGAAATCCGCTGGGGATAGGATTGAGGAGATGTCTAGGGTCATCCAACAACTCTCCAATAAAATCTCTAAAATGGAACTAGAAAAACCCAGAAGGGATAATTTTCCCAGAAAGGATTTTCGGAAAAACCCTGAGTCGCAGGGACCGCATAGGCCTGTGAAAAATGAAGATCAGAAAGTCCTAGCCCCTTTCAAAACCGAAGATTATGTTGGAGATGAGGACTTTGGCGAATTCGAACGGTTAGATGAAGACGTTGATTGTTTCAGCGACGATAACAGATTTCCCTATGTATCTAGACAAGAATATGAGGCTTCGCTAATAGAAGAAAACAAATCAGAAGATATAGCTACCTTTGATGCAGCGGATGATCATGCATATCAGAGCGTTGCAGATGATATCATCGCTGACCTGCAAGGAAGATACAACCTCAGGTCCAGGAGTAAAAATTTCCCTAATCCTATAGTGAAAAAGATTTTGTCTAGAAATGATGCAAACGAAGAAAATCCTAAGGTCGCAGACAAGCAGTCTGCAAACAAGAGAAAAAAGGACAATCCTGTACAGTCGGAGTCTGTAAATATCCCAACCGCTGTAAATATTCCAACCGCTGTAAATATTCCAAACCCTATAAAGGAAAAAAGGATCACACCACAGCAAAAGAATGATAAAAAGATTATAGAAGCCCCACCAATTGAAAATGAAAAGGTGATAGGTAATTTCAACTTAGAAAATGAAATAAGTAAAATTAAAATCCCTATCCCACTGGTAGAACTGGCCAAGAATCCGATCTATCGGAAACAAATAGCCAAAATGATAAATTTTTCAGAAAAAGAAAGTCTAGCAGATTCTATAAACTTAGAAGACGATAAGCCAGTTGTATCATTTGGTCCGCACGTAGAAGGCCCTAATGATACTGTAGCCCCCTTTTTTATTACGCTTACTGTCTTCGACCACCTTCTACACAACTGTATGTTAGACTCCGGAGCTTCACATAATGTAATGCCCAAGGCGATAATGGACAAACTTGGTCTTGAAGTCACCAGACCATATGGTGACTTGTACTCTTTCGACTCTAGGAGGGTCAAATGCTTAGGAATGATCAAGGACTTAGTAGTCAACCTAGCCCAGATACCCTCCAAAAGCATTCTTATGGATGTGGTAGTAGCGGATATCCCACCAAAATACGGGATGCTACTGTCCAGATCCTGGGGTGCCAAACTAGGAGGCTCTATTCAATTAGATATGACATACGCAATGATCCCTGTTTTTGGAGGTCAACTCACTCGCCTATACAGGGAAACTCGGATGGCGTTTACTGTAAGTGATCCCAGAAACCCCGCAAATCACCCAGTGTACATAGCAGACCAAGATCTAGGGAATTGTATTTTATCTTTCGATGATGATTTCGAGATTGATGTAGATAGTAGTAACATCAAAGAAAATGTTCAAAAAAACGCAATACAAGAAAATGTATATAGTACTGGCACTTGGAAGATGTTTTTTGATGGAGCTTCTTCATATCACGGGGCTGGAGCCGGGGTAGTTCTGATTGCCCCCGACGACCAATTTATAATACCTTTTTCTTATAGGCTTCAGTGGTTTATAGATTGTACCAATAATGTTTGTGAATACGAGGCACTGGTGCTCGGTTTAGAAGCTGCACAGAAAATGAAAATAAAAAACATCGAAGTATTCGGCGATGCCGAACTGATCATTAGACAGGTAAACAGACAATATCAAGCTAAGCATCCTAGGTTAAGAACTTACAGAAACTGTGTCTGGGATTTAGTTGAAAATTTCTTCACCTCTGTGAACTTTCATTTCGTACCCAGAATTGAAAACCAACAGGCCGACGCATTAGCTAAAGCCGCTTCAACTTTTGATCCCCCAACATCTTTTAATTTGAAATATCATATCCAGCTAAGACATCGACCTTCCATACCTGATAATGTACAGCATTGGCAGGTTTTCGAAGATGATGAACAACTCAGAAAATTCATTGAAACGATGGATGAGTTTTCAGAAATTTGTTGTGATCAAGAAAACCAAGATGATCCTTTCTGGGTTATGCAAGAAGGCGAAGATGTAAAGGAATTCCATGACAAAATTGCTAACCACAGGATGCTTGTTTTGAAAAATAACCAAATTCCCAAAGGGCTGATCCCTTTGGAGAGACTTTTCAATAACGAAGATATCCCTTTGAAATCCACCCTACAACCTCAACCAGAAGAGGTTGAAGACTGTAATATAGGAACTGTAAATAACCCAAAAAATGTCAAACTATCTAAGTTTTTGTCAATAGAAAATAAAAATAAATACACAGAGTTGCTTAAAAAGTACAAAGATGTTTTTGCTTGGTCCTATGAAGATTTAAAGACTTATGACACCTCAGTAATAGAACATAAAATCCCTCTTAAGCCAGGTGTCAAACCATTTAAACAAAAACTTAGACAATTTAATCCAATTTTGTTACCTGTGATCGAAAAAGAGGTTAAGAAACTGTTGGATGCTAAAATTATCGTTCCATTGAGATATTTGGATTGGATCGCCAACTTAGTACCAGTAAGAAAGAAAAACGGAGAAATCAGATTATGTGTAGATTTCAGAAATTTAAACAAATCTTCTCTAAAGGATAATTACCCTCTACCAAAGATGGATCATGTACTAGAAAAAGTAGCAGGGGCAACCAGAATGTCAATGATTGATGGTTTCTCAGGTTATAACCAGATCGCTGTGTGCGAATCCGATAAAGAAAAGACTGCATTCACTACTCCTTGGGGCACTTTTATGTATGATAAAATGCCTTTTGGATTAATGAACGCAGGAGCTACGTTTCAAAGAGCCATGGACATCGCTTTTGTAGGCGAGAGAGATAAGTTTGTAGTGATTTATCTAGATGATCTTACTGTGTTTTCGAAATCAGATGAAGATCACATTATTCATCTAAAACAAACTTTCGAGAAATGTCGCAAATATGGTCTTTCTTTAAACCCTAAAAAATCTCATTTTGCAATGCAGGAAGGCAAATTACTTGGCCATATAGTGTCCCGAGACGGTATAAGAATTGATCCAAGTAGAGTAGAGGCCATACAAACACTGGCCGTTCCTCGAAATATTAAAGAAATTCAATCTTTTCTAGGAAAAATTAATTTTTTGAGAAGATTCGTACCTAACTTTGCTGAAATTGTCAAACTGATTACAGACATGCTAAAAAAGAACAGCGAAGTCAAATGGACGACAGAAGCAAGGGCGTCGTTCGATCATATCAAAAAGTTTATCAGCGAAGCTCCAGTGCTGGCTAGTCCAGACTATCTTAAGGAGTTCTTTATTTTTTCATTCGCCTCTGAGCATACACTGGCTGTTGTCCTCCTACAAAAAAACGAGGAAGGGTATGAACAACCTATCGCCTTTTTCAGCAAAAGCCTCCGAGATGCTGAATTAAAATACAACATAATGGAGAAACAAGCCTACGCAATGGTAAAAGCCCTGAAGGCTTTTAGGACTTATGTTCTACATTCGAAAATCATTGCTTATGTTCCTACCAGCGCTGTGAAGGACATTTTAGTACAAGCTGACAGTGACGGTAAGAGGGGCAGATGGCTTGCGAAGATTCAGGAATTTGATTTGGAGGTCAAACCAACTAAATTGGTTAAAGGACAAGGTTTAGCCAGATTATTAGCTGAATCCAATTTTCGAGCTCTGGGAATGAACAGTGTCCAAGATGAAGAAGGATGGATAGACATAAATGAGATGGATGATCAGACAATTGAAGGCAAGGTTGAAGACAAATTCATTTCATCAGATTGGTACAAAGACATAGTCGCATACCTTCTAACTTTGAAATGTCCAGAAGGATTGTCAGCTTCCAAAGCTAGGACGTTGAAGTTGCACGCAGTTAAATACTGTATTTCTGATAAAAAGTTATACTGGAAAGATCCTCTTGGTTTCCTCTTAGTTTGTTTAGTCGAATCCGAAACAGAGGAAGTCATTGATCAGTTTCATGAAGGGGTCTGTGGAGGACATCATGCATGGAGGGCAACATCATACAAAATTTTAAGGGCTGGTTATTATTGGCCCAAGCTGTTCCCTGATGTAAACGCTAAGGTGAGGACATGCAATCCCTGTCAATTTTTTGCTGGAAAACAGAAGTTACCAGCCATGCCTTTAGTTCCAATCAAAGTGGAAGCACCGTTCCAACAATGGGGGCTCGATTTCATAGGAGAAATAAATCCACACTCAAGCGCTCAGCATAGATGGATTCTCACTGCAACAGATTACTTCACCAAGTGGGTAGAAGCTATCCCTACCAGAAAAGCCACCGATTCAGTGGTTATGGAATTTTTGGAAGAAAATATATTGTCTAGATTCGGATGTCCCAGGAAAATAGTAACGGATAATGCTCAAGCTTTCAAGTCAATGGCAATGATCAGTTTTTGCCAGAAATATAACATCGTACTAGGACATTCAACAGCTTATTATCCACAGGGAAACGGATTGGCTGAATCATCAAATAAAAGTCTGATTAATATAATAAAGAAAATCTTAAAGGAAAATAAGAAATCCTGGCATCTACATTTGAAATACGCTTTATGGGCAAATCGGATAGGAACAAAGAAATCCATCGGTACCTCACCATTTCAGATGGTTTATGGTGAGATCGGAAGAGCGTCGTGTAGGGAAAGAGTGTAGATCTCGGT